>PTEX01000003.1:4316753-4467674 GCA_003342815.1 Eudromia elegans | reverse complement strand
AAAGGAAAGGAAAGGAAAGGAAAGGAAAGGAAAGGAAAGGAAAGGAAAGAAAAGAAAAGAAAAGAAAAGAAAAGAAAAGAAAAGAAAAGAAAAGAAAAGAAAAGAAAAGAAAAGAAAAGAAAAGAAAAGAAAAGGAGACAGCCCTATTCCTTTCTCATGACAAAGGGACAGTTTTCTCAGATTATGCATGATAAAAAATACATTTTTTTTTTCATTGAGGATTACTGTCAGACAGCCATAGAAAAGATTTTGTAGAGGGTGTGATTTATTTACATAGTAGAAACAACTTCTCCTTCCAAACATGAATTAAAGACAAAGTTGCATGTGCTTGAATTTAGACCAGTGTGTCTTATATCATCTTCTTCCGTTGCTTGCCAAAGTGGAAGGGACAGAAGGCCCGTGAAGAAAACATCTCTCAGCATCAGCCAAATTAGGGAATACATGCTTTGAAATGAAGGAAAGATGATCTCTCAGGACAGTTTATTCCATCAACAATTTCCAGAGTTCTCAGGACATCTGTAAGTACTGTAATCTCAATTTCCTTTTCCTCAGCACTTTATAAAATCAAATCTATGTGAAGGGAATAAGAGGAATGATAAACTGATCGTGTCTAGGTGTGATTACACAACTCCTGTAACTTAATAATAACAGGGCCCTGGAAATGGCAAAAACAATGAATTCTCTCTTTTATTTTCTTTAGTGACCATCTCTATTAAGGAAAGCTATTCTTTCTTTTGGTACACAGCAGATCTGTTGTTTTCCCCTTTAAACAAAATATGGTGGAATTTTTAAATCCTTTTTTTCTCTCTTCCATTTTTTTTTTCCTCCTTCACCTCTCCTTCTCTCTTTTAGTTATAAAATGAAAGGCGAAGACACACTGAAAACAAAGGAATGACCATCATTTTTACCTTTCTCTACTGCGTTAGATGTCAGAGGAAGGATTAATTTGAAGTTTCAAGCAATGTGGAACAGGAACTCAGGAGTGTATTCTGCCTAGCTGTGTGGTCTGGGACAGGTCATTTAAACTTCTCATGCTTCAAATCCCCTTGTGCAAGGGATGCTTAGGCTACCTGACTTGGAATTGATACTTGTTTCATTCATCTTTCAGAAGCTGCAGTGAAAGCTTTAACGCAGTGTACACAGTTATCATAGGCTGATGGGGCCTTCTGCCCAACATTGCTCGTGGATGAAGAAGAAATGGATTATGAATTCTAAGTTCATAAAAGAGATGTGACCTAACAGAGTCACCTAAATGCAGAGCTGCTTCCTTTGAGCATTGTCCCTACCACCAAGCTCAGTCTTCACTATCCCTGCTCCCCTTCCTAAACCTTTCCTGGTCAGAGATTTTAAGGTCCCTTGGGATGGATCTTCTCAGGAAACCTCAGCTGGTTGGGTAGAAGAGATTCCCACCTCCTGCCCTCTTCCTTTCCAACTCTGTCTTGTCCCCATTCCTTTTCTGCAGACATTATTGTCTCAACAGTTTAGTAGTATAGCTGCTGTGACCTGTTGTCTAACCTATGTTGGCCCAAATCAGCCAGGCAACTGAAACCACTTTAAGATGTAGTGTTTTTTAAACTGAACGAATTAGATGAGGAGGATAAGGAGTGCTTTCATACACTCAATTCATCAGCTGGCAAATTGAGAGGGAGGAGGACCGGGAATGGGAATTACACCTAGTGGTGGGTTGTGTTGTAGATTTTGATGAGTTTTTTTCACAAATGGGAACTGGAGAGTAACAGCACACTAACATAAATAGTGATCAGGTAGCTTGTGTACAAGCAGGCAGGAAAACAGGTGGTTGTGGTCGATAGAAAACATGTCATTTTACATCCAAAACAGCCAAAGGCAAGAACAGAACAGGCTCATCTATTTTATGTCATATTCTGCCTCTAGTTGATTAACAACAGAGCAATCTTCTTGGTCATTACAACTCCTGTTGTAGTGCAGAGGCCTGTGTATTCCCACAGTTATGGTAGATAGCAGCTTCCAGAGCCTGGAAAGAACCCTGACCAGAAACCAACACCAGGACAAACACAGCTGGGAAGAGCTGCTTACTAACCAGAGTCAATACACAGTCTAACCCGAGCCAAATTCACACGAGCGGCCTGATGCGTTATGTGAGAATCTGCGATACGAATACTCAGAGGTCTCTCTGTTCCCATCCTTTGCTCTCTGTAGAAGTAAACAAACCAAAGAAAATATGGAAGTGAGGTTTGCGCCTTATGTAAAAGAAGGTTGTTCTCTTCCGCACATCACTTCTTTCCATTCCCAACAATGTTTTGCCTCAGGCCCACATGACAGATCATGTGTAGATGACAGAAAATGGAGTTTGTTATCTTCAACTCTGGATGCCATTGTTTTTTTCTTATAGTAGAACTTTTATTAGCTAAAAATAGAGCCATAGAGCCCCAGCATGGCTGAGCTTGGGATTTCTGCAATCAAACAAAGATGTAGTTATTTGAGCCCTGTCCAATCTGTCCTGACTGCATGAGCAACAACAGGTTGGGGTCAGACTCTGGAGATGTCTGAAGCTCAAGGGGATTGCTGGGGCTTGAAAGTTTGCAGTCTGGATGATGGGTCAGTGTGCTCCTGTGAGCAGGCTCACACATGCTCTGCGTCCAGCCAGAAACGGGTCAGAGCCTCCCACACATCCCTGAGCTATGCAGCCTTGCAGGTCTCTAATCTTTTGCATCTCTGCCAGCTTCCTACGGTGGAAGGAATGATGCTTCAGACGTCTGAACATCACAGAAGTTTATGAGTAAGCATTCTCCCCCTGCCTGTTATCAAGTGGGAGTTCAATGCTAGGGCTTGAGTCATCCAGTCTCCCATTCCTCCCTAACAACTGAAGCAGCCAGTTCCAAAATTGCAACCTGAGTAGCCCAGTCTGTTAGAGCAGCAGTTTGGTCTGACCAGCGTGGTGTGTCAGGCATATACAGCATATACAGTATACAGGAGTGCCACGATATCTGCTCTTCTGTAGCTGCTCGTGGAGGAGAACTGTGGTTAGAACTGCTTTCTATAAGGAAGGTTTAGATTAAAAGTTTATGTGCATATATACATATATATTTTTCTATTTTTACTCTCTATTTAGGATTCAGAATGTAATTGTCTTTGGTCTTTCAGTGCAGCTCATGGCAGGTGAGGAGAAGGGAACATGCAAATGTTTTGTTCTTCTTGGGTTCTTTGATCTTGACTGATGGTCTTGTATACAAGTGAGTGAATGTTAATCCAAGGCATGCCATAGGCAATTATTTGAAGCCACATGCACCTATTCAAGGCGTTTTGCCAGAGCTCAAGGAAGTTGCATCGTGCCTCTTTGGAGAGTGGGAAAATAAATTGCCTTAGGTTCGTTCTTTGGTCACCAGATGATGTCTCTTCTGCTTTGAGACAGTCCTCCTGCAAGCAGGTAAGACAGCCTTGAGTTTGTTCTGCGCTCCAGGCAACTGTAATCTACTGAAAGGAAGCATTTACTTAAGGAGTGTGGTCTGTTCAGGAGAACTGATGGGTTTATCTGTTCGATATTTGCAACCACTAAAAGACAGAAGATGACCCATAAATAGTTCAGTCCAGGCAAATGAGAAACCTTTCATCGCTTTTCGTCAAATGTATTGTGTAAGACAAGCAAACAGATTGAACCGGTAGAATTTAGTAGCAGCATTTTTCAGCTTTCAGTTGGTGCATCTTTGCTCTAACTCACAGGAGAAATATGTTCTGAGCTGGAATGTGCACACATCATTAGTCTCCATGGCGCAGCTCATTCTTATTTGGAGGTTTTCTTGAACAAAGTGGGAATAGTAGGGCTGAAGAGCTTCCAAATGTGACACAATCCAAGTTTTTCTCATTGTCTCATATGTAATTCTTCTCTCCCTTTCTTTTTCTTCTTTTTTTGACTACTCTGCCCACTTTTTCTAATACTTCTACTAAAATGCAGAAAATAAAAGAGGATTTTTGTAATTTCAACAATGTTGGAACAAAATGTTTCACATTTTCAGAATTCCGCTCTCCTCCCCCGCATTGTTTGGCTGAAACAATTTGCTGAACCCAATCCAAACTTCCAAATAGTTTCAGTTGTCCTGCATTTTTTGGCGAGGAAACTATTTGTTTGAAAATTTTTGTGCAGCTCTAGAATTTATCTCAAAGTTCTCGTAGAGAAGATTTAAAACAGAACAGTTGCCACTGCCATATTTTTTGGGAAAAAAAAAATGACTGTCTGCTTGTGGCTGTAAGCATCATAGAGAAAGACCCCCCAAAAGCTTGATATTAAAGACGACATCTCATCTGAACACAATATGAGTGATTACAGGCTGTATTCCTAGATGTTCTTCAATTTTCATTATGTACTATCCTCACATCCTCTGTTTAGGCCGTGGCTTCTCCTTCTGAATGTGTGCTATTTTTCACTTCAGAAGAATTTTTTAACACATCCTGTCTATCTATTTAGGTAATGCAATATGTAATTAAACAATGCTTTTCAGGTAATTTGAGGTGTATGGATGAAAGTCACAGAAGAAATTCAAATTGTTGTTCTGATGAAGTTTATTACTTTGTGTTCATGAGACAATAACTCTGTAGACTTTACTTGCAAGAGTAATTCTGCTTTTTGTAACGTGTCTGACTAATCACAGTTGTAGTATGACAGATCCAAATTGGACAGATGTTTCTTAAAAATAAAATGTCCAAAGGCAATAGTGTTGGAGTTGGCGATGAAAAAACAGACATCTGTATTTTTTTTTTACTAAATTTGTAAGTTTTTCATTCCTTCTCCTATGTTTTTGTAATTCTAGGTCATGTTAGAATCAATCTGTGGTACTGATTTGTAAAGTCTGATATCTACTGATGTTAAAATCTGAAAACAAAATCTATTTAATTTGGCATCATTATCACTCTGGGAACTTCATTATGCTTTTCAGATATTTCTTCATTTCTTCTTGGGGTGATAGTCTCACATGGAGGATTACAGGAGCAAAAGCATATTTCTATTTTCATGGATCCATCAGTTTAAAGCACATGTCCGGTGAGTTTATTCTTACAATGATGCTCCTATTTAAAAAATTGATTGGCAGTAACCACACTAACCAAGACTGAATATTAGGCAGATTATATGATACAACATTTTTGTGTCATTTTATTTGTTGGTTAGATTATGAATAGTGACAATATTTTTCTGAGCAATAGATCTGATGGCATCTTCTTGGTGTTGTTATGGTCATTTTTAACGTGGTAGAAGGGTACAGGAAATAGCCATTACATAACAGACTCAGATTGTGTTTTATTTTCCTCTTTCCCACACTGCAATCAGGCTGATGTACTGGAAAATTCAAGTGATTAATAAGTCTGGTATAAATATCTAAATAGAACAAGACTTGGGGGGAGAGAAAGAAAAACAAAGAGGGAATATTTGTCCTACTCTGAATAGGCTTCATTTATTTTAGAAGGCATCTCTCTGAAATCAGAGGAGTTGCAAGCTGTCACCACTACAAAACAGATTTGTTACTTTGCAGAATGAGAAATACAGTCAGGTGGACAGTTCTACTCTCACAGAAATCATAACAATTTCTATACTATAAATAGATATTTTTATATATCTCAGCTTTTCAATACAGAAAGCACACTTAGCATTTTGTATTTAACTTTCTAAAAAGAACAAACTGAAGTCTATATCTCCAAATTTTCCAATGAGCTGGAAGATATCAGCACCATTTAAAAGGGGTAGTCTAACACTTTTTCCTTATTCAGAGTCTGCTCTTCAGTGATGCCAATTCTCTGATTCCAAACACGTGCCAACAAGGGGTGGGTGCCTTGGCCAACCAGAACCATGTGAGAGCTCTTAGGAGAGCTCTTTTCATTTACACTTTTATCATCATTTCATTTCATTTCATTTCATTTCATTTCATTTCATTTCATTTCATTTCATTTCATTTCAGTTGTTTCGTTTCGTTTCATTGTGATTTAGCTGCTCTCTCTTCTTATATGAAGACTCAGGCACCTAGTGTCTGGGTTTGAACTGATCAGGTGAACTGAAGTAAGAGAAATAGGAGTGAACTTCGCTTCTTGTTTTAACAAGCACCTGAACTTCTGGCCTTCTGAGCTGGCAGAAGCAAATTATGTTTCACTTTAAAATACAGATTTTTTATGTGTGTGTCACAGTATAAATGAACATGACAAGATGCATGTGTATTAATACAGCTCTTCCAAAGAAGAACTTAATTTTTTTTTCTAAAAGTTTCAATTTTAAAAATATTTCATGAACTTTCAAAATATAATATAATGTTAATTTTACACTGAGTTTGAATCAAAATTAATTGCTTAAATTATGACTTGCTATTATCATTGCTCTTATTAAACCATTTTAGGAAATGTCTATCAAAGCATTAGAAATTCTGTGAAATTTTGGGGAATGAAAGCAGCTCAAGTGCTACACTCAAAAATATTAATGGGACTGTACACTTAAACTATTTTTAACTTATTCAATGAAACATTTAAGTGCTCATTTTTAGTTTGAATATTGTCTTTAGGATATATTTACAGCCTCATGTGGATGCCTTTTCATATTATATTGTTAAATTAATGTTATAAATAGATAGGGCTTTGTAAGTGAAATAGTAATAAATTCATGGCTACCTTTTGAACAAAGTTGAAGTTGTTTCATGAGTTATTTTTAAGAATTCATCAAGAAAAATGACTTTGAGTAGGAAAAATCTCAGTGCAATTATTGACCAGTCCATCAGCTCTAAATGCATTGAATGCATTAAATGCATTAAAATGCATTGAATAAGTGCTGTCCTACAGTGAGGACCCCTGAGCTTGGGACCTGGCAGTGGAGCAGCTCTGGTTCTTTGTAACAAGCAAGAGAGCCCAGCTGAAGGCCGTACCGCCTCTTCTGCCAACAAGGTGGGAAAAAAAAATCTGAATTTCTTTTGTTGTCTTCCCCTAGGTAAATTAGTATTAGAAATAGTATTACTATTTCCTCAAATAAAATAGATGACTCTCTAGACTTGATTGCCTCTATGCATTGCACTACTTTCTCTCTAGGATAACTTTTAAGCCCATGGTAGTCACTCTCACTTTATCTTGTCGATAGAGAAATCAGCAGTTCAAGTACAGTAAATATTGTTCATTTCAATTTCATAGTCTTTTTTTACTAGGCTGTATGGTTTATGGTACATGGATAGATTTACAGCCTATAGAAGAAGACAGAAATGGAAGTGGAAGAATAGAAGAAAAGCAGCAAGTTATCCATTTGTATGTATCCACTTACACAAGTTTGCATACACACACGTGCATGCACACACACACATATATAAATCCTTTTATATATAGTTGATAGCTACGATTTAACTTCAGTCCTCAACTGCCAATGAAAATTCTGAATTTCAAAATTCTAACAATTTCGTTGCTTGGGAGTTTTCAAACTTAGGGCTTTAGTGTTATACAGTGAACAGAGACCATTTGTTAAATTAAAACGTGGCATCTGACACCCAATTATCAGGATCCTGTTCTGAAACTGTGGCTTAGGCTCCACTTGGACATTTTCATCACAAAAATGCTAACACAGCATTCAACAAAGAACTTTTTCAGATAATATAAACACTATATACAAAACATACTCATTTATTTGGCTACATTACAGTCCTTTGCTTGGCTTCTCATGACACTTTTTGTTGTTATTGCCCAAGGCTTTCAAAAGAGTTAAATGGTAGTGTGTTTACTTGAGACTGACAGAAAAGTTCTTTCAGGGCTCAAAAAGCATTTTCCTATTTCTAAAGAAGCTTTCAAAATATGATGGCCAAAATATTTGAAATATGTGTCCCTGTGGTGATGTCATTCTCAAGGGAAACATACTTCTGATATGAAGTATTCCCAATCTAAATCTTGGAGATCCTACATCTGTATTCTTAACCTCAAGAGGTTATCAAATGATAATAGCTAATTGTAAAATGGGATGTCATTTAATAGAGTGCTGGCAAACATGTTGGCCAGTAGTTATAGGTCATTGCACAAATATTTATAGAGGAAGTGAAGGCTTCAGTTGGCCTTAGCAATCAGACATGCTAGACAAATATTCGGAAAGTGAATAATGTTGAGCATTAGGATTCAGGCTGAATCGGAGCATTGCTGGTTGTTAGTGTGGTGCTGGGGCACTCAGCCACACCAAGTACCACTGCTTGGTGGTACCAGATGGAGCACCAGATGGAGTCATCTCCAGCTTTCGACTTGCTACCTATAGAAGTACTGATTCACCTTTGAACAGTGATATGGGATCTAGCATTCACCACCAGGGCCATGGCTGATGTGGAAGCTCAGTGTGGAAAGTAGGATGAATCCATTTGCTTTGGAAAAGCCAAAGTGGAGGGCAAGGGGATTTACTTCCTTCTCTTGCAGAACACTCATGGGCTGAGAAAAGCGGGTTCTTCAAGGAGGGCATCTCAACTTCAAAAGCCTTCAGCAAGGCTTTTGACGCCGTCCCTCACAGCATCCTCCTGGGCAAGGATCCTAACCCATCCTGAAGTATGGGTTAGATGAGTGGACAGTGAGGTGGATTAGGAACTGGCTGAATGACAGGGCTCAGAGAGTGGTGATCAGTGGTGCCGAGTCCAGCTGGAGGCCTGTGGTTAGTGGTGTCCCCCAGGGGTCAGTCCTCGGTCCGGTCCTGTTCAATTTATTCATTAACAACCTGGATAAAGGGATGGAGTGCTCCCTCAGCAAGTTTGCTGATGATACTAAGCTGGGAGGAATAGCTGACAGCCCTGAGGGCTGCGCTGCCATCCACAGGGACCTGGACAGACTGGACAGCTGGGCGGCGAGTAACCTCATGAAGTTCAACAAGGGCAAGTGTAGGGTCCTGCACCTGGGGAGGAATAACCCCAGACACGGCTACAGGCTGGGGACCGACCTCCTGGAGAGCAGCCCTGCAGAGAGGGACCTGGGCGTCATGGTGGACGACAAGTTGACCATGAGGCAGCAGTGTGCCCTCGTGGCCAAGAAGGCCAATGGGATCTTGGGGTGCATTAAGCAGAGCATCTCCAGCAGGTCGAGGGAGGTGATTCTTCCCCTCTACTCAGCCCTGGTGAGGCCGCACCTCGAGTGCTGTGTGCAGTTCTGGGCTCCCCAGTGCAGGAGGGATGTGGAGCTGCTAGAGAGGGTCCAGCGCAGGGCTACAAAGATGATTAAGGGCCTGGAACATCTGCCCTATGAGCAAAGGCTGAGAGAGCTGGGCCTCTTCAGCTTGGAGAGGAGAAGACTGAGAGGGGACCTGATTAATGTATATGAATATCTCAAGAAAGGGAGTGAGGAGGAGGGGGCTGGCCTCTTCTCAGTGGTGGCCAGTGATAGAACTAGGGGAAACGGCCACAAATTGAGGCACCAAAAGTTCCACAGGAACTTGCGAAGGAATTTCTCAACAGTGAGGGTGACAGAGCCCTGGAACAGGCTGCCCAGAGAGGTGGTGGAGTCTCCTTCTCTGGAGATCTTCAAAACCCGCCTGGACACCACCCTGTGCCACATGCTCTAGGAGACCCTGCGTGTGCAGAGGGGTTGGACTAGATGACCTCTACAGGTCCCTTCCAACCTTAAGCATTCTATGATTCTATGAACTTGCTCGGCCAGGGATCTTCTTGGCGTCATGAATCCTCTCTCACCCTCTCCTTCTTCTTCAGTCTGCAGTGCGGAGGACTTCCCCATAGCATGTTTTTCTTCTAGTATTACTGACAGAGACAACATCAAATACTATAACCCAAGTTGGCAATCAGCAGGGGCTTGAGCATGAAGGATCCTTTGTGTTAATTCAAATTAACCAGAGGGGCACAAGGTGAATTTACCAGCTGCAACAAAGCATTCATCTTCAGATTTAGCTCAACTCCATTTAGAGGAGAATTAAGTTATTCTGAAATCCAGTCACTTTAATTCTGAATAGTAACATGCACACAAGAATTTGATGGGCTGTAACTAATCCATTTAAAGCTAATTCAGATTACAATCCAGGATTGTTCCTCTGGAGAAAAAGCTATGCTGTGTCACAACATTAGGTCAATAGTAGAATTAATTGCAGGGTGTTAGTTTTTGCCTTGATATGCTCTCTACCTTGCCTCTGCAACTTCTGTGTGGGTGAAAAAATTGCATCTTTGGGGCTGGATCTGGCCTAAAATGTTGTTTTTCCTGACAAAAAGTTCATGCCTGCCAGTGGCACTGTCCTCAAGCAATGCAAAGCACCACACAACATATTATAGCTGTGCTTGGAGAATGCAACCCCATTCTGAGCATGACAGTGGAGGCTTCGAGCTTGGTTTGGAAGCTTGCTCTTTCATTCACTATGGGCAATGACTGTGACGGTAAGAGCAGGTTCTCCATGACGGCACCGGAAGTCAGATTCTTGTGATGAGTCACTTGTAGAGGTATCAACCAGCTCTGTTTCCTGTGCGTTGCCCATGGCACGCTGCTGTCAGCACAGCTGGCAGTGGTTTGGGGTGGAGAGGTTTCTCTGGTGGGCAGCAGGAATTCAGTACCACCCAAGCTGGCTCTGTGGAGGAGCATAGATTACTCTTGGTCCTGCCAGATGTGCAGTTTGGAGCTGTGGTCTTAAAGTGGCAGGGAATTTTAAACTGGGTGTTGCTCAGAGGTTCACACTGAGCTCCTTTGGTTTTGCTTAGCCCTTCCTTAGTCCAGTCCTTTTCAGGTCAAGGCGCAAGGTTATCCCAGTAGATCAGGCCCATGCTGTGCAGCACAGAGCCTGGGCTGAAGGGACTGCACGGCTGACCGGGGACTCCTGGAGCTCCCTTTGCTTTGCCTGCCAACTCTTTGGTGGGCAGAGCATGAATCAGCCCTTTAGCGCCCATCTCTTTTCTCCATCACTTGGCCTGTTCCTGACCTATTTGCACCACCATGCGTGGCCTCTTTCTGGCTCAGTGAGATGCAACTGGGCTGGCCTGGACTGCTGTTTATCTGTCGCGTGTGACAACAAAAGGGGCTGTCACCTGGCTGTGCTGCCACCTCAGGGCAGGGTCTGGGAAGTTCGTCAGAACATCAGAAGGACACTCACTTGGCAGCATACTGCCCTGGACCACTCACCACCTCGCCTTGTGCTCTGCTGCCCTGTGTCTGCTGTGGGACTTGTGTGTGCAGCCTCTCCACCTTTTCCCCCGCACTCTTTCTGGAACCAGAAGCTGCTGAGCCATGGAGCAAGGGAAAAGTCTGAGATCAAACTATTCCAGTACAAAAGAATTTCCTGACCTGAAACATGCCAGAAGCTCCATATTGCTTTTCCATCATGTAGACAGACAGCAAGACCAGCTCCATGTCCCCAACCACATCAGGTACCTCCGTGTCCTTGCATCCATATAAGAGGATCCTGAGGAATTTCTTCTGCACTGCTAGAGAGGGAGAGGAGTCACTGGGGAAGCAATTAGGCTCATTTTGGAACAATCAATCATCATTGAACAGCTTCAATATTGCAGAAACTGCTGCTATACAGCACATTGACAGGTTTAAAGAGACAACACTACACTCCTCATCCCTCCTGGAAGAGGAGCCAGACAGCATGAAGGAAATGCAGAAAGCTGATATGCTGGAGCATCCTGGCCAGAGATGCTCTGCTCCTTGAATTCTGTGTATCTTTCACTATATTTCATTATCGTTTCATGAGCTTTCATTATCTCACTTGTATCAACATATTGCAAGCAAGTAATAAAAAGGCAGAAATCATGTGATGGTGAATTTTTAGAGCACTTCCTCATATGGATACAGAAGAACTGCAATTCAGGATCTTAGCTGTAAAAATGTCTCTATTTGTCCTCATTTCTAAGATATACACATATTTTTTCGCTCTGTTAAACAGACACTTTGATATTTATCAATAACATGCGAAGACTTATGCATGTGGATTAACCCTGGAGCCTGAAATAAATCAATGTACAAACCTTTTGTAAACTCTAGATATGATAGACTCTAAAAACCAGAAAAGCATCAAATTGTCAAAATAGCTAAGATATATCTGAGACTGATGCAAGCTAAACAACATGTTACAGCTCAGGTTTGGATTTTCTATATATCATGTGCTCATGCACATGATTAAGAACAGCTAAATTTATGCTTCAGTGTTAGATGTCATAAATCTCTGCCACAGGAAGGCCTCAGGTGAGTAATTTCTGTAGTTCTACACAACTACAGTTCTAGACAACAAGAAATATCCATGCAGGTAACCTTCATGCAAAGAAAGGTCAACATTCAGAGACTCCCAGATCAAGGCACTGTCTGTCTGATCCAAACATAACACAAGATGTGCCCTCCTTAGTCTCTCCCACCTGAGATATAAAAGGTGTTGGACACTTCATTTGTCTACACAATGTGTATAGCTAAAAATAACCAATACGAAATACTGGGTGAGGTGATAAATTGTATCTGGTAACTGTTGTCATCCCAGATGCAATCTGTTAAATAGTATGATGTAATATCACTAGGAAATAATTCTGCTTCCATACCCCTCTCACAGCAGGAAATATTACAGAATAATGACAAACACACTCAAGAAAATGTGAGTTTGTGGTTTGTTGACCTATTCCATTTAAGACATCCTATGTCATTAATATGAAACTGAGGAGATATTCAAAATCTAATCTATTATGAAGCTTTCCAGGCTTTTGAAAGCTGAGAGATTAGGTGCCAGATCTCCGTTCTGGCTGTCCTTCGTTTAAATTCCAGGCTGTAGTTGAATGTGTGAGGGGGTCTTTGGATCTTGGGATCCTTGTGCTCTACTAACCTACGTCCCCTAGTCCCAGCCAGGGTCGGCCAAACAGATGTGGCCTGGTCAGGAGTGCCTGGTGTGACAGACTGTCTGATAGCCACAGATGGGGTTCCTCTGACCTCGAGAGCAGGACTAGAAAGCCCTCAAGAACAGAATTTATTTGGAATACCCTGACTTGTTGGAGAATAACTAGAAGGTACAAGGAGTGTTTGCTATGACTCAGAATTCTTAGACTCTTAGGTGGTCGATGAAGCCTTTTTATGTTCAAAATATTAATTAAATATTGAAGTCAAGTGAGTGTTAAATAAACTTTAAAAGCCACTTTAATTAGCTTAAAATTCTTTTTCGTGCCAGAAATTCCATAGTGGCACCACTTTATTAATCCCACAGTCACTTTGTCTTCCAGCCTTCTTGGAATATGAACATCTAATGTTGTAAAAAAATTCTTTTAGAATCCAAACAAACTATAACAAAATCTTCACACCTTCCAAATAAAACAGGAAGAAACAAGGAATGAACAGAAGTCTTTCTTTTCACCTTTAAGTCACTCATTTAGGCACCTTTATGTTCTCAAAAATGTCCATCTGCTCCTTTCTACTTGTAATTTTTGTGATAGGTGAAAAGTGAGAGAATTTGATTCACCGCCCTCTTCAGCTCAGATGTTACCGCCCCCTTCTCACTCTCACCTATTCAGAGAAGGAATGTCATGTACAGCATGCTATTACTTTTTGTTCAAGTGAAAGGCCATGTTATTTATAAAACATGCTCACTTTTCCACACCTAAAGGGCAAAATTGAGCCTTTTGACTTTCCACCTTTCCAGATGTGAAATTCCAGATCAGACACCAACCTAGAACAATCTTTTTTATGGGCCATCTCTTCACCTCTTCACCTCTTTGCTGTCAATAAATTGTATGAAAAGCAGTTATGGCTGTCTGAAAACTGTGTCTTGGAAAGAATGTAGCTAGTCTTGAGTGGCCTTTGACTTCTTCATGTTTCTGGAAGCAGAAGGATTTAACATGGCAAAAGAAAAAGGAGAAAAGCAAACCAACAGGTTATCCTTTTCTTCTTAGTTTAGAACAGTCTTACAAAGGAACAAGTCAAACCTGATCAGCTCTCCTATTAATATAAGAAGGAGAGTTCTAATTGCATCAAAATCTCTAATTTCAAACTTAGAATAATTCCACTTGTTTCAGGCCTTTTTTTTTTTTTTGATGTTGCAGGTCTTACTGCATTAGTCTGTCCGTGTTCCACTGTCTTGCAGTATAAAGCACATTACTATAGATGCTCCCCCTGGTCATTTGTGGACATTCTTCAGTACTTATTTCATATTGTGATTAGTTTCACTGATATTAGCAATATGAAGCTGTTTGACATTCTAAATGTAGAACATTTACATGTTGGCAGATATAAAAGGAGCAAAAGACTCACTTGATTTGTGTCAGGTCATTTGACGATGTGGTAAGTTATCTTCTTCCTCTGGTTTGCTCTGCTTCTTCGTTACAGACTTATATCTTCTTTTAGATCAGGAAAAGGATATGAATTAATATTATGCAAAACCTTGTGGGTCAGTGATTTTTAACTTTGTCCACTTTTCCCCTCCTTGTGCTTCCTCTGTGGCAGTGTGTGCTCCTCTTCTAAATGGCAGGCACATTAAGACAGGAACACTATGTGTTCTATGGGCTTCCTAACAAATGTTTCTTTTGCATATAAACAAAAAATGATACTTGAGGAGCAACCTGGTCTTACCTCAGCGACAACCTTTCTTTAATCAGGAGGTTGAACTAGAGACCCCTAAGATCCCTTTCAAAATAATTTATCCTATGATCCCATGAAAAGGATAAATCTGGTGAAATCAGTTGATTATGAGAAGACCTAACATGTCAACTGCATTCTGCCTGACTCCAAATGTTACCTTGATCCAAGGGTTCACCTTTATGGCAGAAAGTGATATGGAAACAATTCACTTTCAAACCTCCCTACAAATCTTCTTAAGAGCAAAGAAAGCAGTAGAAAGAAAAGAGCAAAGAAATGATTCAGTTGGGTCTGTCTTCTACTGAAGAGGTTATAAGTGAAATTCTGCATTTGATTGATGTGTAAATATGGTGACTGTACGATTCTTCTCCCAAGGACTGTGAATGGAAGTCTATCAGGGCAACAAGTGAACCAACTGCCAAAGAAAGCTGTAGCTCTGGCTTACACAGCATTACAGGTTCATACATCAGGCTATTACTGTTAGCTTAGCAAGTGATATATTATAAACCTTTTCACAAGCAATGGCTCAAGCAGGTTGAGTGTTTTAGTTCCAGATCATCTCTCCATCTGATTTTCATGTGTGGAGATTTTCAGATCTTTTAACAACTCACCACCTGTAAAAGCAGACAACCTAATGGAAAAATAGAGCAACACTTAAAATGTCTTTTTCCCCCCTTTTTTTCCACAGCTCTCTAGTGAAAAAAAAGCTATAAAAGTATTTTGAACCAAGATATTTTTGTGATTGTTTTGTTAACCCTTTTCTTGTGCCATCACAAAGCCATTATTTGGGCACAACTAGGGGTCTTGGCTGCTTGTTTGCAGAACAGTAACCATGAAAGGGAGCTCTGTATTGCCACTGGAGCAAGGGCAAAACGTATATGGGCAATCTAAGCTCAGAAGATATCTTGGAGGCTGATATTCAGAGTTTCCTGATTTAAATTGGGTTATTGAGTCATCCCCATCTGGGAGTTCTGGAGGTGCTGGTGTGTGGAATTGGCAGTAGAGTAGTGAGGACTTAGGCTGGGGGTGACAGATGGAGATGAGAAACCTTTAAAAGAAAAGTGATCCTGAAACCATCAGGTTTCTTACGTGTGTTTCAACAGCGCACAAGATTGTAGGAAAAAATTGTAAAGAAGAATAAGAAAAGATAGAGGCAAACAGAAAGTAGAATAAAATGCAAAAGGGATGTAACAAAGCTGGACCAAACCAGACTTAAGATTATATGCTCTCCTGTGAGATAATACATATCCAAACCAAGGAAAATGTACATATGTTACATGCTCCAAAACTTCTAGGGACAGTTTGGAGATGAACTATTTTTTTTTGTACAAACTTGCTTTCTTCCTTTGTGTGTGTGTGTGTGTTCTAAAAAAATCTGCAAAATCTGGCCAGGCAGGGTTGGCAATTACCGCAATATCAAAACCGGCTAGTGAAAAAATTATTTCCAAAGTACAGGAAGGACATTTTGACAGTGACTTTATAAAATGTTTTCATAAGAGACCTTATTGTAGAGACAAATAAACATATTTGCTGTTGACATCAAGCTGGGAAGCATCACCAGCTCAGAGGAGTAAGTCTGCAATAATAGCAATGCTTTTGTGTACAAAATACAAGATTTTTCTGGTGGTTTAGGAGTTCATTACTTTGAAACGATAGAGGAGATGGAAGATCAGATGTACTAGTCAGCGGCAGGGTGCTGTGAGCCTTTACCATGGTCCACATGAAAGAGGTTCATTTGATTTTAGGCGATACCAATGCGTGGGAGGGGTTGAGGCTGTCGGCAAAGGCTCTTGTGAAGTTTCTACCAGCACCCATCCCAGCCGGACCTGCTAGGGTGTCTAGAGGAGCTTGTGCTGCCGGTATGAGACCAGGCTTGGACCCTTCAACCTACTTAGCTCAGCAGAATGATGAGTGAGAAGGGATATAACTAATCTGTATAGACACCTCTCTGCAGCATCAGAGAGGGAAATGCACTGTTTGAATTGGAGGACACAGTCCGCTCAAGACCAAGTAGAAATGCATTAGCCTCACATAAATACTGGGTGGAAATTAGAAGAAATTTCTATGCTCTGTGACAACGATATTTTGAAACAGGCATCAAAGCCGAAAATAAGGACTAGACATGATGTTACAGGTGTTACATGCTCAGGCTAGACATATACACAGATCAATGATTTTACAAAAATAATTGTGTGTGGTGGATGCTGTTTACAGCAGCCTTTCTGATCAGTTATGTGCCTTTCTGTCCTCTATTGCTCTAAGTGCTGCATAGCAAGGACGTGGAGGTGATTTTACGGGATTTCAAGTCAATGACCTAACACAGGCATGGCTGCTGACAGTTGTTCGTATCTTCTTGTTTTCTGTCATTTTCTTTCCACTTCCAACTGTCTTAACTTCCTTTTTCTTGTGAAAGACTGTAGAGAAGTGGAAAATTCTGCTGCAGCAAAGATGGGACTGTAAAATTACTTCCTATCTAGGCTGAGAATGGGCTCAGCATGGGCTCACCAACATCCTGTTCTTCACACCTCCAGCTGCTACCAGACCATGGGAACCTAATATAGTTACTTGGGGCACACAGTACTGCAGTTACTGAGATGGGGCACTGGGCAATCCCACTTGGCAATGCTGCTTTTATCTAGCTATTCTTCCAGCCTTTACTACCCATGCTCGTGATAGCTAAAGTCCTAGCTATGTACAGCTTGAATATATTCCATCTAAAACCAATGGCAAAAGTTTTCACTGTGCTCCATAGGAGATGAGCAGACAGTGAAAAAGCATCAAAAGTCTTATTGCAGAAAAGGATAAACTTATTCTTGCAGTCAGTAGCAATAACTCGTTCGATAACACCTAAGCTTAAGCAACTTTCTATGAGTCTTTCTTTACTTAAAATGAGATCAAAACAAAACCACACATCAACAAAAAAATGTTGATGTGTGGTTTTGTTTTGATCTCATTTTAAGTATCTTCTGTACAATTTTACACGTTAAACAATGAAGAGGAAAAAAAACAAATAACATATTCAGGAGAGTGAAAAATGAGATCTGGGGATTAGAAAACAAGGCTAACTCATTTACAAGATAAGGAAGACTTTATAAAATGCATGGAAAGCTCTCAGAACTTTCCATTGTGTGACCCATCAGCTAAAGATTTCACTCATACCTAGGGTCTGATTTCTCCAGATAGCAGTTATGTGATTTCCCAAGAGAAATTAATCAGCTCTAGGGAATGCATAAGGCTCTCAACATTTTTTAAATATTCAAAAGATTTTTTTTCATTTCATCTAAGTGCTCACCTTGTTTTGTGATTACTTTGCATGTCTAGTTCCCACTGTGCTGTTGTGCCCTTTGCATCTGATTCTCCATAGCATCAGAGGGCACAACAATAAATTACCTATGTAAAAAGACTGGTGTCATGTACGATATACATTTAATCCAGGTTCCACAGCACAAAAATTCTTGAATAATTTTATGGTTCTGAGCTCTTCTGGTCCAGCATTAATAATCACCACGCGCAGTCCAAGACAACTCTGCTGAATTATTGCCCCCTGTTACTGATGTTAGTCCAGGAGTCCATTTGAACTATAAATTAGTCATCAGCAAAGAGTCATTATATTGAAATAATCCTACATGCATTCACCCTGTAACATCACTGAGAAATAAATGTGTTTGCTGAAAGTTAATTTCCACTTAAAACATATATTATTATTTCACTTTTTTTTGTTCCTCTTAAAGGTGCAGTTTCTTTTCTCTATATTCAAACAAATTTTTACCAAGGCTGAAGCTGGAAAAATTTAAAGCAATGGATGTCTGATAGCAAACATTAATAGCAGCTAGGAAGTAGGCATTGTTTCTAAGGATTGAATCAAAGTCACCAATTTCCCCTGGAGAAACCCACAGTTTATACCAGCTATATATTTTTATCACACACAATTTCAGTTTTCTTGTTAAAAGAAGGTCTACTTAAGCCCTTGCATTTCTCCTGCTTCCATTCCCCATGGCTCACAACTACAATAGTGAATGTAAGCTACAATAAAAAGGTCATTTTCTTCTTTCAGCAACAGTAACACAAGTGGCTGCATTTCCTGATTCTGGATTAAGTTCAAGATTTCAAATACAACCGGGCTCGTTTCTGATTAGAAAGTTTGATATTTATCACCGACTTTCCTGTCTTCCATATCCAGTGTGAGTGAGATTGTAAAAGGTAAACTGAAAGGAACCATTCTTTTATTCAGCAATTAACCCCATCTGAGTAAATAATACGGTGTTGTGCACTTGAGCCTTAGCTGTTATGCACCGAATTCAGAATTCAAAACGGCTTCAAAGCAGCGTTCGTGAAATGATGACAAGATGCTGCAGAAACAGCTTTTCATGCACAATATAATGCAAGTATTGTATTACATAGTACAGTAACAAATAGAGTATAGTCGTAATGATATAGCAGATAAAGTGTCTGGAAGTATTTACCTGAGGGAAACTCTATCTTGTTTTACTTCAGGGCCTGAGGCTTATAAACACAGTGTATGGTCTTGAAGCTTAAATTTTAGAGGAATCTTTTTATTGGGAGGAGGAGAGGGTGATGTTTCTTATTACAGGCAAATAAAATCTCTGTGCCCAAATATAACTAGTAGGGCAGAAATAGCACAAATTCCTTCAGCCTGACTTTTTTCCTGTAACTGGCTCATGTAGTATATTTTAAAAAAAAATAAAATAAAGCTGTTAATCATTCTGATAAGGGAATGCCATGGATTAATAAAGGATGCAGTGAGGAGTTGCACAGCAAGGGCTGGTTTCAACCACATCGTGGACAGAAGCGGGTGTACAGAAAAGGGGCAGCGGAGGGGACGCTGCCTCCCAAGAGGTCCCACAGCACCCGGGCTGGGGCCAAGCCATGGCTGAGGACAGTGCGGAGGTACCGAGAGCTTTAGATGAGCTGGTGCAAGGAATATGGAGCAGCAGGACACAGCCTCTCGGGCTACACCTTTCCCTGTACATAAAGCAGGATAAGGGTATCGACTCATCCCTATTGCTTAATTCTTTATATGCCCCCGGTGTGGTTTCTGGCCTACTCGAATGGTGTCCAAGCTGACTCCTGGGAATGGTGTAAGGAGAGCATGTGGCAGTGACTGCTCCCAAGAAATGCCCTGCCTATGGTCTCTGTCAGCGTGGAGGGAAGCATGCTGGCCCTGCGGATATGAGCTAAGCTGGGCACTTGGCCTGGCACCCAGAAAAGCTTTGCTAATCTGGTTTATTTAATAATAGAAGTGGAGCCCACGTGTTCTCTTTTCCATCTCTCTCTGGTGCAGCTGAACAGAGCCAGCCATGGTCTGGAAGGGAAAAGACAGACCAAGGAAGTGCAATAGCCATTATATACACTTTGACTCTGAAAAGAAGCAGAAATGCACTGCATACTTGGTTTATTTGGGTATTTTCAGCAGACCTGCATGACCGCACGTATTTGGTGAGATTCTTATAGTGTCTGCTGGAAAACTCTGCTGGGATTTCTCTGGTGGATTTCGCGGACTGAGACCTAGAGCCTCTGGTGTGTGTGTGTTTCTCAACACAGGGTCACCTAGGGCAGTGACTCTATCTGGGACCCAGTTGATAACTTCTGTAGAAGAGGAAGGGACACCTACCCCCAACCCAGTAGGGCACATTGCTCGCTTGGACAGGACTTCACTGTAACTTACCAGTGCATTTTCTTTTAAGTGCTGTATAGATGTTAAGTGAACAAATGCCTTGTATTCTTAATGAGCATTGTTACTCCTGTTTTCAGGTGTGACATGATAAAGAAGAACTGTTAGTGTTTTCTGAGTTGTTACTGATTATGGGTTTTTTATTGATTCAATTGAGATGCATTGCTCCTCACTTTGAGAAGTTGTGTCATCCTCCCCCAGTTCTGGATGCAATCTGTGGAAAAGATGGTAAACCGCTTTGCATGAAGCCTATCATTGGGACCTGAAACCTGGCACCTAGAGAGCAAGATAGGTGGGATCCATAACTATTTTTTGAAACACAGGCATTCAGTGCAAAGTCTGCTTGAAGCAAGACAGCAACAGGAATTACTACACTCACGGTACACCACCAAGACACACTGAGGGACTCCTGCCATTACATTCTACTGTACTGCCAACCTGCTTGCTTGCACTCCAGGTATCTTAAGAAGGAGGGAGAATTTGCCTAGTTATCCAAATACCATCACCATCAACACACATCCTTTCTCACTAAGCAGGTTGGCTCTCATGCTCCTGAAATTTGGATTCATCCCTATGTCTTTCAAGGTCTTTGGTTGCTCTTGAAGAGCCTTTTGCTTTCTCTGCTACCTGTGCAGGGAGACTGCTCACCTCAACTAGGCAGGAGGGGCTGATTGGGTAGGATTGGTGCTCAGTTTCCAGATGGAGCATATACTAAATACTAATTTATTTATGTGTCTGCCTTAGGCACTCTGGATCTTTAGGTGAGGAGCAAGAACAGGAGGGGTTACTGTTAATAGAAGTCAAAGCAATTTGAGGGGGAAATAAAATCTGATGCTATTCTTCTGATACCTGATATTTAGGATTTTACATGAATGAAAAATGGTGATGAATAGATATAGTCTCTTATTCAATCTCATTCTTTATATTCTTTATTTACATGCTTGCGTAGACTAGTCTATCTCCATAGTTGTTTCTGACAATGACTAATCAATAGCTGTTATATCAACTACTCAGTGACAAATGTGTTTCACTCTGAATCATTTTTTGGGTTTGAAATGTGAGGTTTTCTACAGCTTATAGGGCTTAATCTTTTTTATGTAATATACTCTAGATATTCTTAATATCTCTGTAACTGTCCAATTGCACCTCTTAATCTGGTTAAATTCTTGGTATCTTTGCAAAGAAGCAAAGTTAAATATACTAAGTGTCTTAAAATTACTAAAAGAGAAAAGTGCAGCAATTATGGAATATGATGTCATCAAAGGATTGAAGCAAATAATTCACAAAGAAAAACACACTGAAAGAACATACACGAGGAAATTCCATTACCTCGGACTTCTTGTACATTCATTTTTTCCCGTTAATTTGTTTAAATAGTTTGTTTTACTGTGTTAATTAAACATGAATTCAAGTGTTGAATCAGATTCCTTGTTTGTGTCATTCATCACATGAGGTTATTCCCTCCAGAAGCATTTAGACATGCAGCTTTGAACTTTGGTTTCCTAAGATGTTTTTTTTCTATTAAAACTTGATTACTAAACCATTTGCTATATACAGGCAAAAATGAGTGATTCAATCAAATAGAACCACTTAGTCATATGTGCTAGAATTATTAAAAGAGTAGAAATAAATTTCTGTTTCTTAGGATTTTGAAGCTTTCTTCATTTTGAAAAGAAAAAATCTGTGAAGTGAGAAAAAAATCTAGATTATTGAAACATTTTGCTTTTAACAAAATTAAAAGCTTTGGTTTTGTCAACAAAAAAAAAGTTTAAAAATGCAAAATGAGAAAGAATTCATTCAGAAAACATCCAAACAACCTCTTTTGGAATTCTTACCATAATTCTCTCTTTTTAATCATAACAAAAGTTTCAAGAAAGCTGAACGAGTTTCATGAAAACATTAATTTGGGCACTACTTTAGAAAGCATCAATTTGGGCATTACTTCATTGCCTCATGGAAAATGCGTCCATCCAAATTTCCTTAACAACCCTAACCTGAACAAGTGTTCCCAGAGATATATATTTTATTCTGTGCCCTTTTTCAATTTAAAGGATTTCATAGGAGATAAACCGTGATACTGACTCTGCCATAGTATTTTCTTCTGAACCTGATATATCCATGTATTTCACACACAATCTGCAGCTTTAATCAGTTATAAAGCAACTAGTAGATGAACACAGCTGAAGTATTTCATACCTTTGTTTGCCCAGACATTACAAGCAGATGTGTCCTTGTGCTGACTTAACACTATGATCAATTTTGATCTGGAGGAATTAGAGTATTTTCTTGTTCTCTCAAAATTTGTTCTCTCAAAACAGCAATAATTTTTGTCTCAAATGTTTACTTTAAAAATTATATAGTGACTGCAAGCAATTGTCCCAAAACCAAACAGACTTTACCAAGTACCTGCAGTGCAGAGATGGCAATGCCTATGAACCATCAGACAGTAACAACTTTAGCTCCTTTCTGGACAGAAACCAGCCTCAAGGAAGAACTTCAAGGTGAATTCTCTGCTTCTTATTATCAATCCCTGAGTCATGCAACCACTGGTATCTGGATCTATTTTGCAGTTTCAGTAGATTTTGCGAAGGACTCAAGGCCTCTCATGCTGCTCAAGTCCAGATGTGGAAATCACAGGTGTTCTTAGAAAATAAATGCATTTAAGGCAGAAATATCAAAACAGAATTCTCTATGTGCATGAAATAATTTTACCCAGATTTCAAAGGTGTTTTGGTTGTGCTCTTACATACTTATGCTGTTGTCCAAAGTTTTATTTCCCTTGTATCTCTTTTTCAGCAGCTGTTGGGGACCTTGAGAAGGTGAAAATACAGAAATCCCTGGAGAATGCAAGTAATGCTGGCAACAGAAAGCCTTGTGGATGTAGGCACAAAGCAGTCTCAAAGCTGAAAGATGATGGTAGATGAATTCAAAGCAGAAATTAGGAGAAAAGAGTTAGCAAAGAGGATCACAAATATGTCCATTCAGAGTAGCGGCAAATTTAAGTATACTTGCAGAGAGATGCCCCCTGGCCAAGAAGAATAACTCGCTCTGGAAAAGTAGCAGCAACTTGCTGTGAAAGTTTAAGGAAATAGTTACTCCTCTTTCTCATCATACCATTTGTTCCACTTGCCTGCTGAGACTCTGTGCTTCCCCATTTAAGACACATGTGAGTGTCTTAAACACCATATCTACAGTTTATCCTTCTGAGGACTAAGAATGATACAAATCAATGTATTTTACACTGTTAGAGTGGCCTATACTGGTGTACCCACAAAATGATTATGCTTATGACCATAAAGGTTATGACATATTTAACAAAATGTCATGGTATATGTATGTATATATATACACGTGTATGTCTCATATATGCAAAATGCTGTATAGCAGGCCATGATGAGTTGTCTGCTGGGATTTTAGATGATTGGAGTTAGGATTAATACGAGGGTAAATCTCCTGTTAGGCTGCCTGACACAACCATGAAAAATCAGGCCAGTTCTTGGCCTTGTAGCCTGAAATAATTGCACTACAAAAATATTGAAATGTATATCTTACAGCAAGAGTGAGCAGCTTTCACATGCATTTTTCATACTTGTTATTCCACTAAAATTGTCAAAATAATGATTTTTTAACCTGTAGTGTTTACCTGCAGCCTACTTCTCTTGAGGTTGAAATTGTTAGGAAGACATATTGTACATTTTTAATAAAATTCATATACTTGATTCCTCAGTCTCAGCTGGACAAATTCCCAGACAGAAGCCCCAACTCGTACACACCCAAACGCTAGGCACACTGGTCAAATGGATGTATCCAATCAATGACATGGGTACGTGGACTTAAAAGGTTTAGAGGAGAAGGTCACCTTTACATTCCCAGTAAACAGGTAACCAAGCTAACACATCTGTTCAAAGATCTGTAGAACCACTGGAAACATGAAAAAAAAAACATGCCCAGGAGTACCTTAGCATGTAAATGGCAGAAAGATTTCCTAACTGATTTAGCCTTTGCAGTGCTGACAAAGAAGTTTAGCAAGGTTTAAAAGAGAAAAATCTGCCTCGTTTTCTGCATCTTTCTCATTTACCTACTGCCATAAACATTGGCTTGGCTTGGGAGTGCTCTGAGGAGTTTTTACTGGTGGAGATTGTATGCTCTTTAACTGAAATAAGCATCTAACATCTTCATCTTCTGCATGGAGTCAGAGTAAAGATAATCAAAAAGCAACCTAGGACTACAAACTGAGCCTGGCACAGCCCCATGCACCCTGCAACCCTCTCCAGCACCCACCAACCCAGGGACCTCACGCTCGCCCAGGGTGAGGTCCTTACTGACTGCTTGCTCTTCTGAGCAGACAGTGTTCAGACAACCTTTCCATGCACGGGCAAGAGTTGGCTCATAGGTTCTTCCCGCCACTTCATTTCCAAAAGGTGGGCTTGTTTGACCTTAAATCATAGATGTTCTGGAGCTACCTCTCCTCTCTAGAAGCCAAATTATTTTGATGGCTGTATTTTCTTTTCCCTGGTTGGTTTCAAACCTTTCTGGGAGGTGTCCTACCAAGAAAAGTGCTGTTTTACTCCAGAAACTTCTCAAAAAGATGGCAGAGTGGAGTGTGTAATGCTCTTAGAGCTCTTCACTCAACAATTATGCATTACTCAGCGATTTATTCAAGCTCATCCTTATTACTTCCATGAAAGTGTCACCAGGAGACAATGAGGAGGGTTAAATACAAGTCACTTGCATGGGAGCTGAACAAGAACATACAAGACCCTTGCATGGGAGCTGAATTGTGAGCTCAACCTCAGACTAGTGCTTTAAAAGATTTAGTTTTCACTAAATCTTTTTGCAAGGAACAATGATATAATGTTTTTTATGGTGACACTGGCAGGCATTTTGCAAAACAAGGACAATGATAATTCAACCTCTGAAATACACACAGGGATCTTTGCATGAAATGCAAAGGATTCTTTTTTGCTAAGAGAAAATACAGTTCTATCAAATGATGGAGCAGAACATTCTTGATTTTTCTGTGTGTTGGTGAATTGCAGATCTCCACTAATAGGATGGGTGATTATGGCTTTAATGAGTTTGATGTAATACATGACTTGGAAAAAGGAGGACAGCCATGTCATAGATCTTGATTTTCAAAAAATAAATAGGACACCCACTGTTTGAAAGATACACTGCAAACAAATACAAGTCAGAGCATTTGCTAGCTGTTTTATTATGATTTGTTAAAAATGAACTGAGAGATAGAAAAAATGAAATAGGCAATGATAAATTCTTCTGTAATGTGAGATTCAGGAGCCATTCTTCTGCTGTGACAAGACTCAGACATGCAACATTTCCACTCAGTCTTGGCTGGTTCTGTAGAGGAAACCCAGGCTCTAAGTCAGAAGGGACCAGGACTACAGAGGACATCTGCTATGCGGAAGAGATCCTGCCAATATGAACAAAGAGAAGTTTCTTTTGCATTACTTGGGTTTAGCAAAAATGGCATATCACTTGAGTGAAAATATCACTATCTCACATATAAACATATTAGTGTTTGGAATATCCCCAAGTGATTGTATTTAATGATAAATTTTGGCAGTCTCTAGTAGATATAACATCTCCACAGTGACCCTTGCTGCCAGGATAGTGTAATGAAAGAAACAAAAGCTTATACAGGATTTTCCCCCCAAAACTCATAAAAGAGTTGGCTTCCAGTTATGAGAAAAAAAAAAAAGGGTATAAAAAGCAGGTCTTTCGACCATTTCTTACTTGGGACTCAATTCTTCACCTTCTGAGTATTATGGGCAGTTCTGGGCTCACCAGGACAAGAGGGACTTGGAGCTTCTAGAGAGGGTCCAGTGTAGAGCAACAAAGATGATTAAGAGACTGGAGCATCTATTGTATGAGGAAAGACTAAGCGAGCTGGGTCTGTTTAAGCTGGAGAGGAGAAGACTGAGAGGGGATCTGATCAATATGTACAAATATCTGAGGGGAGAATGTAAAGAGGATGGGGCCAAACTCTTGGTGGTGGCCAGTGACAGGACAAGGGATAATGGGCACAAATTGAAACCCAGGCAGTTCCACGTCCATGTGTGGAAGAACTTCTTTCCTGTTGAGGGTGACGGAGCCCTGGCACAGGCTGCCCAGAGAGGCTGTGGAGTCTCCTTCTCTGGAGATCTTCAAACCCGCCTGGCTGCCACCCTGTGCCCCGTGCTCTGGGTGTCCCTGCTGGAGCACGGGGCTGGACTAGATGATCTCTAGAAGTCTCTTCCAACCTCAACCATTCTGTGACTCTGTGAAGTCTATGGAGAAAACCTCATTGACTCAGACGGGAGAGGGATCAGGCATTAAGTCCTCCTCACAACAGAAATCCGGTTTTGCCAACATGAGGGAAACGGCTAGTTCCTGCTGATGTAGACAGCCACATACTGCCAAACTTTGGACAAAAGCTATTTTAATGTCAAAGCAAATTATAGCAATAATTGAAATCTATTTCCCATGAGCAATTACTGCAAGAGATTCTTGCGAGACTAGCACAAATAGGAAAGAATTTCACAGCCACTGAAAGAAATTCTGCTTCCACTTTTCATTTTCTGGGAAAAATGACATTCTTAACAGAGAGAGGAACGAAACACAGGCTTGGCACTGACCAACTCTGAGATAAAGATATTATGAGGTAATCAGGCAGTAATGCTTCAAAGGAATATTTTCAGAAAATACATTGTTTCCTTTTTATTGTGATTAAATGCTTGTAATAACAAGATTGTTTTAACCTTGCCAATATGCTGTCAATGTCAATTTTATTTTAAAGAAGAAAATAAACAAAAGGCTATTATTACAAGGAATTCAGGCTGAAATGTTGAAGCTTTATTGCTTATATGATTGTATTTAAAATTAAAGTTTGCATGTCAAAATGAAATCCTGGCACGTACTCATACATTTCATAAGAGCTTTTGGACTTGACACATGTATTCCTGTGATAATAATATCTTCAAATAATGGAAATACTGTATATTTATTAGAGAATAGCAATTTAGCAACAAATTTATATAGACTTATTGCAGTTTGTCAGAAAAAAAAGAATAATGGACATAGTGCAAATCCAAACCATATGTTTCATGAAATAGTATGTCCTTCCAGCATTTTTTAAAGCTATAAATTATCTATCACACTACCAATAAAGCACTGTAGAGGTAAGGTCATCGACTTTGAAGCACTGACTTTTAGCTCAAGATCCATCCCCTGCAGCTTAGCACTTCATCCAAATTTCCAAATGTAAAAGGGAACTTTTTTTTTTCCCTGTGATCTTTTCCCACAGGCTGCTCTGCTTGCTGATGTTTCCATGATAATATTCTTTGCATTCTGTCAATTTACATTTAGTAGCTGTACAACAGTAACAGGAAACTTTTAGATCATCTCCTCTGTGCATACATTCAATATGCATACATTCAATATGCTCTGTGTCCTCATAAACATTAATTTGGCTGAGCAACTGGAAAATTCCCCTGGTTTGGACTAGTTGAACGTGATAGCCTGGAGTCCCAAGCTGTGCCCAAGGCCAGTCTCTGTTAGTGCAAAAATGAGCTGCAGGGGATGGATTTCCTGTAACGGGTGAGGGGCTCGGAGTGATTCGACAGCCCAGTGCTGCAGCGTGGACCCCGAACCACCAAGAGGCAAAAAGCTGCACTGATACCACGTGAGCAAGAACAGCCAATGTATCCTGTCCACAAATATATGAAGAGTAAAAAATAATAATAGTTAAGAAATACAAGAAAAATAAGAAAATTAAGAAAAGGAGAAGACAAGGAAATGCCTGAGTCTTTTACAGATTCTCCATTACAGGCAGAAGAGTTTATGGTAACTTCCATACCATTATTCCTTAGTTGTGCTCATCTTGCTTCTTTTAGTTCTGGCCAAATCCACCTGTGATAGTTTATGGATCATGTTCTCAGGTGGAGAAAATCAGCTGAGCTCCACAGGTGCCATATGACAGTATCAGTCCTCATAGCAGTTATTTCTATATCATGTGTCTATATGTCCTGAGCCAACCCTAAGAGATTAAAAACTAAAAAATCAAAACAAGTTGGTTTCAGTATAGCTTGTTTTTTAAAAGTCCTGCTTTCCAAATACTCGATATACTAACAGTAACTGTCCTACAATTCTGCATTACACATTGCACTGAAACAGCACTGCAAACAGGCTGTGGATTAAATAAGAAACCTGAATGCAGGAACAGAGGGCTACATCCAAGAGAACACTTCTTTGAAACTGGACAGATAAGAATCTTTTTTTGCACTTCACACAGTATCATTCTCCTTTCTTTTTCCAGACTTAAAACATTGCTGGTGAGCCAGATGTCTTATGCTCTCAGAATTTCCTTGCGTAGGAAAAGTGTAGAATGGCAGCTCACACTACAACGTTTTCCCTTCGCTTCTTGAGTTTTTCAAAACCTCCCAGGAGCAGCCACCCATGTGCACAGAGGCAGGTTTGCAGTTCTCACGCTGGTGCTGGCCCATCACAGTTGCCGCTGTTAATGAAAGACCTTCAATTCCAGAAGTAGCTGTCAACTCGTATCTAAACGTACTTTCCCTCCTGTTAGGCAAACTGACACTGCCAACTCCATCCAGTTCATTATTTACTTACAAAGTTACACCATTTTCCTGTGGCTATGGATGGTCTCCTGTGAGAACGACTTGTTTTTTCCTCCTAACTGTTATTATATAAGATTACTCAAGTTGACGTTCCAGGTTAGGAATGTTCCACTGGTAAACTCTGAGAAGGTTGCTCCAGCTCGCTAACCTACTCATCAGTTAAGTGCAAAATGCTCTAAAGAATTTTTGTCATTCTTTTATTTTCCCCTCTTGGTGAAAATATGGAAATCTCTGTTTGATTAATATAAACTTTGGAAGTTTCTTTTGGGGCAACTATAACTCTGTCAGAGAGGTGCCTCTTGGGTACTTTAGAAGCTAGACACGTTCAGCTTTGTTTCTCATTCCTGATGTCTCACTGTTCACAAAGGCACCATTTGCACAGAGTTATGAAGCCCATCTGTACATTTTTCTTGCTTGGAATGAGGGGGAAGAAAGGTAGATGGGAGAAGCTGAAGGGAAGGTTTGAGACAAGGACAGCTAAGGAGACTGAGATAAATAAAGCTTTCCTTCCTGACGAGCCCCTTCATGCGCTCTTGACACACTCATAAATGTAAGACCTTTTCCCTTACCAGAATGCCAGAAACAATCACAAGTACAAAAAGAAACTGCATTTAAGTGGCAGCCACTTGGCCACAGAGATCCCAGTTGGTTCATGGGACAGACTGGGACTTTGGTGGCCTCTGTTGAGCTGCATGGTGAAGCGGGCTCCGAGGGAGAGGCAAGGGCTACACGAGGGCTGCAGACGAAGGCTTTGCCTTCTCAAGGGGCATTGGGACAGCTCCAACCTGGAGGAGATGCTGGTTCCCCTTTCCCGTCCACCGAGGACCTTCTCCTGGTATGACCTGGTTGGGTGTGATTTGGCTCAGCATGGTTCAGTCAGGATTGCTTCAGGGTTTTTGACTTTCTCCTAAACAGATCAGCAAACATGCCAAAAGCTTTTCAACAAATCCTGGGGAAATAACTAATTTGGCACTCCTGAGATAAACAACAAACAAGCTAATGTTTCCATATATTTATGACCAGTGGTCTCGTATTCTGCAGTGGAGCTTTGCCCTCAGCAAAGCAAAACCAGTAGGAACTCAGCACCACTGAGGAGAAGGCCACAAGAACCACTCAGAGCCTGTTACACCAACAGAGATTCTTCAGTGATGAATAACAGGCAATTTGCTCAGGCATCATAACACATAGAAAGTATTCATATAAATAAAACAGATCCATATATAGTGAAAATGCTGATGAATAATTTTTGTCAATTGTAGCTATCTCACGCTTGTTTTAGGTTTCGCTGGAGCTGCCAAAAATTCAGTCTTCACAGAAGTTCATGGGAACATTTTCTTTGGTTTCCATCTGTGTGTGCGTTCCTGCCCAGTAAACTTTTAAACAGTGTAGAAATCACAAAGCCAAACCTATTCAGAGCTCTTGGGCTCCCTTGTTTTCCAGACTGAAGATGACCCAAACTAGCATTTCCATAATCATTTTGTCACACAACTAGGAACTCTTCCAAGCCACTTTGTCACACAGCTAGAAACTGTCTCGGGATCTCCTCAAAGCCTCAAAAGTCTGGGAGCACATCCTAATCCTAACCTGCTTTTTAAGAAGGTTCAGCAAAAGTACACTAGTTGTCTCCAAGTTTCGCTGAAACAACTGTATAGATCTATATGGCAAGAGGATATCTTGATGATAGGGTCTGGAGAGTCTTGAGAATTTAGAATTAAGAATTATTTAATTCTTAGGTAAAAATTCTACACTGAGCAGCCCTTGCACAGTGAAGAACATTTGGCTCAAATACATGCCATTATATTTCTCTGTAATTTTATAAATTACAGGATGTATGTATTTTTATTAAAGATTCTCTTGGACTCTAGAAAAAGCATTAATCCTGATCACTAGAGAGAGTATTCTCTAAATCACTGATATTGGATATAAGGATGGAGTCGTTTTTGTGCCTTTTCTTTTTTTTTTTTTTTTAGCAAATCTCTAATTCAGTTGCACTAATTTAAGAGACACTGAGACAGAAACAGAAATATTAAAGCAGATCACTTCAGTGTCTGGATGGTTTCTCTGTAATAGCCCCTGATTGGAGCACTTGGTCAAGTTCTCTGCTATTAGCACTTGGAGTGTCTTACTTGGATATGAATTTTATTATGTTGAGTGAAAACTGAATAAAAGATTGGAAACAAATGCTAATGGTAAACAGCCCTCTACTGAGTTGAAGGGGAGTCTATGGGGATTATAGCTGATCCTGATTTTATTTAATGACTTTATTTACACTATAAAAGAAATTTAATTTTATATAGAAACACAGCATGTTTTAAGTAGTTAAAAAAATTACTCTTAAATCACTGGAGCTTGGTAATGAGTTACCAGTGATCCTGTTTCTGCCTCAGAGATCAATTGTGTTTCACATGGCCACATGGTGCTGATTTCTCACTGTAAACTGCTCAGTGCATCTGAAATCCATGGGACCTGGGAATTGGGAACCTTTATTGCTTTCCCCCTTCCTGTTTTTCTGCCCTGGGCAATTGCTATGTCTTCTCCCATGCAGGCCAGTGAGGACAGAGAAATCCTTTCTCCAAAGAGACTTTCGGAGTTGGAAATATGGGCAGGAAACAGCACAATTAGATTTGACTGAGGAAAAAAGCACTAACATATCTCAGGGAAAATCACACTGACCACATAATCTGCAGGAGGGAAATACTTGGAAGACATTGAATTTGTAAAGATTTTGGAAGGGTGATTGGTATAAAGTCAAATAATCAAATATGATGTAACAATAACTTATCACAGCAAAGATACCATTGTATTTGTGGGTCATGGAGTCAGAGGCATCTTGGCAGTTCTCAAGAAAGTGATTTTCCCCCCTGAGGTGCTTTAGGAAGTTTTCCTCTGCCGTTGGTCTATTCAGTAAAGTTCTGGACTGATTGAAGTCTCTATTTCAGCAAAGAGACACCAAAATTGTGTTTATATCCTCATACAGAGAGAAACTGGAAAGATTCAGAGAAGTAAAGGAGTATATTTCAGCTAAGTGAGACTACCCAGTCTGGCTTGGGGCAGATGCAGAGCAGGACATGTGAAGACATTTTAAGCAAACACTAGGGCTTACTACAAAATGATTCAGCTGGACATCTTGGCTGCTAAATTTAATACTCAGGATGTTTCTCTCTCCTCTCAAAGCTGCTCTGAACTCCCGTGCTTCACTTCTTTATTATGAAAGTGATTAAATAAGTATTGAGGATGGGGGACTGGAATGGACAGTGGGGCTTCTTCTGATATTACACCATTTTATGCCTGGTTTACATTGGAATGGGATTTCTAGTCATCGATCAATCTGGTCAATGTTTGCCAAAAGCAGTGAATAAAGGGGGAGCAGGGGGTGGAAATTCCTTACTGTAATGGGAGAAAAGTAACAAATACAGGCACACCACCACCATCACAGAGAAGATTTGTGCCTTTTTATTCTGTCTGCCAAAATCATTAGCGAGCTTGTGCTCTAGCCCATGCAGCTGGGTTGGAAGTAGCAAAAGCTGTGCGAGCGCTATCTGGGATCTCCTAAAACCACAGGATTAGCAGCAGTGTTTGGGCTGGCCCTAGACCATCCTGAATGCACAGAGGAAAGGAGCTCTTCATCACTGCTCAAAAGAGTCTAATGGAGAAGATCACAAATGAAACAGAGAGAAAATTAGTGACAGGTGGAATAAGAAGAGAAATGTCCTAGCAGTGAGGTCTTCTGGAACGGTGCCTAAGGAGAGCCATCAGTTTTATCATTCAGTAAGCTGTGAAGACGATTACACCCTTGGAGGTATCCCAGAGGAAGACAGCTTTTATTTCTACCTCATCCTTCCTGAAAGAAAGAAGACACCACAAAAATCTACTTTGTGCTCTGTTACTTTGGCAGTGTGAGGGAGGATGGAGAGTTACACTGAGGGTGCACGGAGAGAAAACAAGCCCTGGCAGCCCTGGCTCTTGTCCCATTTGCGAGGGTCTGCCTCTGGAGGCAAGGGTCGCCCTTGCTTTCCTTCATATCCTGCCTCACACATGGACTTTCTACTTTTTGTAATATTCCCTATACTGTCAACATTACCCATCCAGCACGTACTGCTAAAATGGAATATATACCATATGTAACTGCAAATGCATGAACAGTTTCATGTTCATTGAATACAGGTATTGACTTAGCAATTTCCAGCATATTCCAATCTGAAGTGCAGATCAAATGCATACTGTGCTGCAAATGGTCATCTCTAAGATCTGTCTCTCTGTGCGTTTCCATACCAGTCTGCAATTAGAAATCACAAAGACTGTAAGAAAGCTAGACACTTGCAAGGACACTTTGAAATTTGTGCACCAATAGGAGACCAATAGGATATTCTGGTCAATAAGATAAAAATCCAGGAATATCTGTAAGGACTCAAACTGAGTAATTTGCTTCTGTTTTGGTTAGTCCCATCTTTTCGCATTTTATGGATTTTCCTGGTGTGAATCTGTAGATCGGTGCAATATAGAAAACTGCTTGTGTAATGTGTTCACGGGCATACTCATGTTTTACGCTCCAGTCAAAGCCAGCACTAGATGTCATTCAAAGTTCCCTAATGCTTAATATTCTTTATGCTCTTAACATTTAGACTGTCATGATCTAATGGAAAACAGGTCCCCACATGAATATTTGAGCTGGACTTAATCTCACTAACATCCTTGGACAGGCCACAGGTTTTTTCCCAGTACGCAGTGACACGGTGAGGCCCTAACCTAGTACCAGGAGATGTTCCAGGAGTTGTTGCTGTGTCAGTGATTGTTCTCTTGTGACCCTGGTGTTCATGAGACAACAGCTGGGAACTTCACGGCATCCTGTCTTTTATGCTATTCGAACTGGAGAATTTAGACAAGGTGGGTTAAGCATTGCATGAACCAGACAGGCAAAAGGTAAGGAAAAGGAAACACTATTTTCCCATTTTGCAGGGGAAAACTAGCAACCCGAGTTCATTTTCAAAGGGGCCAAAAGAGTTTTTCATCGGGTCTGTCTGATTTTTTTTTTTTTTTTCCAAAATCCTTTAAACTTCCAGCTAAGGGGATTTTTTGCCCTTCAGAGTTAACTTTGTTTGAAGTCAGCTAAAGATACAAGTGCTAAACCCCTCTGGAAAACAGGCCTGTGGCAGTCTGAGTTACACAGGCACTCTGATCACACCATCCCACACCATCACCTGCGATCTGTGATCACACACCATCATCTGTAGGAACTTTGCTGAGGGTGTGTGCAGTGCACTGGCTATATGTGATATGGTGTGATTCCTCTGAGAAACTTTGTCCTGCACATTTTAAATATTTGCAATATCTTTTCACGTGCTCAGCTTTGTAAACCAATTTAAATTAAGTACTTCAGTCACAAGAATTTCCTTCAGTATTTTATTTTGCTGGCTCTGAGAATGCACATTGCTTTAATGGTCAAATTTGCTTTTGAAGGTGATTAAATAGATGCATACTCCATTTGAAAGCAGTTTGCAATAACTATGTTCATTAAAAAATTCTAAGAGCAGGGCCCCACGCTAAGTCCTGGAACACATTTTTGGGTCCCCCTGTGCCTTGTTTCCAAGATGGTAGCACCTGGAAAAACATGCAGCTTGTTTTTTGTAATAGATATGAGCTCAGATAGTCAGGCATTATACTGCCTCCTTACAAAGTGGTGGCAATGTTGCTGCAGTTTAAGCAGATGAGTCTCATGCAAGGAATGAGAGCATATTGGGCTGTGAGAAACACCAGCCATATGGTGGTTGTGTGTGAGAGAAGAAAGTAACAGTGTCTTTAAAAAGAGAAGCCAAAATTTTCTGAATATTGTTTCAGAACAGTAATGCTGCTTTCCCTGAGTCTGTTTTTTGACTAACTGACCCTAAGGTTGTTTTTACTGATTCCTTGATGAGAAAAATAGAAGTGTTCTTTATCCTTCACAAGTTTGCTGAAGAAAAAAATGCAAACCTTAAAGTAAATTTGAATTTTAGTTTTTTTTGACAAATTACATGAATGTTTTCTTCTGCTTCAAATGATTTCAGGTGTGAAAACAATCTCAGTTGTCCATGACCTTTTTTCCCTCATACCTCAAAGCTTAAAGCAAAATCAAGTGCAAAATGCAAGAAGTTCCTCCTTGCACATGCAACGATTGGTTTTATTTTTGCTGAGAACTGTTTCCTATTATTCAATTTGTTGCTTGCAATGGCAATAATAACAAAAAGGATGAAAAGCGAGAGGCCCGCCGCTCTTTTGTCATGAGAAGCTGGGAGCTGATGTCCCTCCTGGGGCTCGGGTGTCCCTGGGAGGCTCCAAAGCTGTCATGGACCTGCTAGAGGGAACTGGGGCAGTGTTTGTATCCCGCTTGCTCCCACACACCTCCACAACGGAGCCATGCATTACCGTGACCACGTGACCATTAACCGGGATGATTAATAAATGACCAGCATTTAAATTGTACGTAGAAGCACCAAAAGCCCTGCGGAGACCTGCCGCTAGCCGGCAGACGCTGGGCGAGCGTTCCCACGTTGTGCTCGGTGCTGATTTACGGCGCTCTGCGGATCCCTCCCGAGCCTCCGGCGCTCGAGGCACTGTCAGTGCTGTGAAACAGCTTGAGTCATTTTGCAGGTGGACTCCTGTCCACTAAGGACTGAGCTGAAATCTTTCATGCCATTGAACTGAAACATTAAAGGTGGAGTTGGGGAAAATGAGCACTTCTTGAAGGAACTGATGCTGCTCTCAGGCTTGCTGAAGACTTCATGACTGGATGTGCACAAGTGGTGTCATTATTTTTTGCTTAAATTCCTTATCTGCAACCTGCGGACAGCAAGAGTAATAGTACTTACCTATTGCATAGTGGAGAATGTGCTGGTTAATTACTTAGTGTTTATATAGTGGGGTCAGCATAGAGAGTGCTATATAATAGCTAAATATTATCATGAAATCACAGAAGATAACTGCACAAATCCTCCCTTGCACAGCACAGTGATATTTTATCTACTTGTTATTTCAAACCACATTCTCCAAAAGCTGAAAATACTTAGTGTCTGTTTAAAAGAAATATTTCAAAGAACACATGCTGGCTTGGGTTGTTTCCCACTGTGCATAGCACCTGCACACAACTGACACTGGTGAGCTCTTTGCTTTAATAGAAAAGGTAAAATGAAGTGTTACTTCTCTTAGGGCTCCGTTAAAGGGAACACTATTAAAAATACTTGTTCACCAGCCAACTTTTTTTTTGGTTTGCAGTCGTCTCTGTTTTGCTGTACATCTGTGCCTGAATGTGTTCCTCTTGTCTTTGTGCCATGACAGATATCTCTCACTAGAGCCAGGAGTTTATGAGCTGTGTGTCACTTAGGGGGTTTTAGGGTTTTTTTTTGGAGGGGTGAGGGAGGAGAGAGTGATAGAAAGAGGTTTTGTGAAAGATGGGCCCAGTTTCAGCTATGGTCACTGCTGATGCACCACCATGGTGGTGACAGTGGTGGTGACACAACCGATGAGGGTGCGTTGATACTGATGGCTCCTGCATTGACTGCACAGATCTAGGGGTGACCTGAGTGGGACTTGGGGAGCTGAGCCTGGGTCCACAGAGCCCAGATGCACCCCTGGCCAAATCTCACACATTCCCTTGCCTGCCTGGCCACCCATACCCATCGACATAGAATCCTAGAACACTTAAGGTTGGAAGGGACCTCTAGAGCTCATCTAGTCCAACCCCCCTGCACACGCAGGGTCTCCTAGAGCATGTGGCACAGGGTGGTGTCCAAGCGGCTTTTGAAGATCTCCAGAGAAGGAGACTCCACCACCTCTCTGGGCAGCCTGTTCCAGTGCTCTGTCACCCTCACTGTCAAGAAATTCTTTCTTAAGTTCCCGTGGAACTTTTGATGCCTCAATTTGTGGCCGTTTCCTCCATGACATGAGAGGTCCCCACCAGGGCACCCAGGGCAAGGGCAGTGGACCAAGGGGTGGAAGCCACAAGCCAATCCCGTGTCTTAAGGGCTTCCCTTTCCAGGCTCTTCTGTGACCAGGGCCATGACCCTGTGAGGGCAGTGTGGTGGCAGGTGGCACCAAGGGAAAGAGCAGGGGAGAGCAGTCTAAGTGACTGACCTGGAGAGCAGCCTGCAGAGCCATTCAAGTCAAATGCAATGAACAGATCTCCTAGTGACAGCACCTTGGGATGTATCAGCAGCAAAGGAGAGAGAACAAAAACAGGCTATTTTCCCTCCCAGCCACTAAAGGCAGGAAGAGAACCGTCTGCTTGAAGAAGTACAATCAGGGGAAATAAGTGTAACATGTGCTTGCTAAAAGGGACTCATTATCACAGCCTGTAAAAGAGCAGAGACTGGGCACTGTGCCCTACCTCCGCTAAAGATCAAAGAGGGATTATTTCAGACAGAACTTGTTGATGCAGGGGACCATTGTATGAGTGGACTGGGACTGCACTGGTTTGTCACTGATGCGCTGTCTCTGTCCAGCCCAATTCCTCCATGAAATTCCACCATGAAATTCCACCATGAAACACTGTCCTATCTCTCCAAAGACAACATTTCCCACAGGCACAGTCATCTTGCTGACCTTCTTCCAAAGGACTTCCCAGAACACCCATACTGGAAAGTCAGTCTTCATTCAATCTTAGACTCTTTTTCATCAATTCAGGCCATCCAAGCAGTGATCACTGCATATATATGGCCTTTTGAAAACTAGTAGTGTCCTGAGTTCATTATTTCTCCAGAAGGACATAGCACTTCTCCTGGATCCATGTTCTCATGCCAGAAGATAGGCTTAGGGCACTGGCCTTGCCTGGCCTAGCTTGGGTCCAACGCTGCAAATGAGCGGGCGGTGTATTCTACCTGAACCACAGGTTTTGGACGTGCTCTTCATGAGCAGACTGCTGCATTCAGCCTGAGATTGATGTGTACCAGTCTGAGGACAGGCACCGGAGGAGAGGCAGTACAAGATTTCCACCACTACTTGTCCAAAATGGAAAATCAGTCCTGACTGCCTCTTGCTCAGACTCTTTGCAGTTGCCTGCTGCGAGCACACGATTTACTGATAGAACAGTCTCCAGAAGCAAAGCTATAGTGTAATGGATAAAATTCCATGAGTACAAGAAACTAAGTTACGCTCTCCAAACATCTCTGGGACCAGGTAGGGTAGGTATTCTCCAATTTCTTCTTGTGAAGAGCCTCCCTTCTTCCTCCCTCTTACCTGGTGAGACTCTATTGCACATAGCCCAAGGGAAGGAGAGCACATCTCACTAACACAGCCCTTGGAAGAGACAGCTGTCAGGCTGATTTAGAATGGTGAATAAAGCCTGCAAAGTTGTAATCTGTCCACAGATTACTGTAAAAAGGTAACAAAGGGCTTCATTTCCTAAGCACTCTCTGAGCAGTGCTCAGCTTTCTGCATCATACACACACACGCAGAAGAAGAGTGTTTGAAAGCAATAACAGCAACAGCGTCTTGTTCCAGACCTAGTTTTCCTTATTTTGTACTAATGGAAAGGCCTAAGTGTGGGAAATGAGACTGATTACATCAGACCTGGGCTGCAGCAGTCTGGCAAGGCTGGAGGTGTGTGACGTACACGGGATTTGGAAAGGACAGAGGACAGGACAGACAGAGATGGTGGTGGGAATAATATGGATACAGCTGAGTGCTTTAGTTCACCGAGTGAAGGAAATTTAAACTGTCATGGGTTGTAGCCATTCCTGGATTAGCCTGTAGCAATTCCAGTGGATTAGCCATTCCTGTCATTAACATCCTTTTACATTCAGTCAGAAATATCATAAACTATAAATAGCCATCCAAGTATCTCTAGGTGGAAAAGAGAAGGTCCTTGATGAGATCAGCACTAGAATATTCTCCCAAACTTTACTGAAGACATTTTTTAAAAGTTACTAAAACTTGGAAAGGGTAGAAAATCACAGAAATTGCTCAAGATTTGGAGAAGAATTCCTTCCAGTAAGAGACTTAAAAAGCTCACTTTGCTTAGTCTGTTAGGGTAGGAAAGGGATTATATCCCCGAGTGTGACAGGAAACTGGATTTGGTAGCCTTGGGGAGTAATGGCAACCCTCTCCTAGGACTATGCTATCAAAAAGATTGTGAGGTGCCTGGTTTAGACTGAGTAAACACATTTCAAGGGGGAGAAAAGGGGAAATGAAAGGCCAATGGCTGAGAATGGCAGACAGGCAAACAAAATTTTGGAAGGAGAAATGACTGGTTGGTCTTGCCAACTACCTGTGGAAAGGGTTGATTGTTCTTTCGATGCCTTCCAATCAAATTTGATGTCTCTCCCATGTTTTGGCAATTTCAAAGTCATGAGGCCTGCTGTGATAATAGTTTTTAAAGGCCTACCATATACAGAAACACTAGATAGTCTTATTATCTTAACTAGATAGTCTTAAACTAGATAGTCTTATTATCGTAACATAAATAAATCTAAAAATTTCAACCACATTGAGGTACATATGCATCAGCTTAGACAACATCTGTTAGTTTGAGATAGTGAGTGCTCTTCTTCCACTGCCAATGTGAATTAACCCTGTACTTTTTCTCTTGGGGTGTTTTTCACTGGGGGATAACACAGTTTTATGGCGAGGTAGAAGCACCCACATGGACAGTAACCACAAGTCAACAGATACCAGGTAACTTATTCATCAGTCATGCCCTGGACAGCCATGATTTCATTTGCTGGATATCAGCGGGAGGCAGAACTCAAGGTGCTCACCTGTGTGGGCACAAAAGGGAAGCTCTCAGGAGATACTGTCTGATGGCATCACCCTTCACCATTCATCAAAAATCAGATCGGTGCCGAGACACACGCAGCAGTGCAGCCTGTCTCTGGCAAACGTATACAACAGGGATCTCCTCAGATGCAAGATAAGATGCCAAAAAGTTTCCAAAGCTGCTGCCATGGAGTAAAAACTGCCACATCACAAGTGCTTCAGTGAGCCCAAAGAAGCAAGTGCAAGTGCCTTATCATGCTCAGGGCGACCCCCCCATAGATCCATGGGGTCCAGAGTCTTGCAGTAAATAAAACACAAAGCACACATAGAAAATACATACCACAATAACTGCTTATTAAGTTTATCTTTCATAGCTCCAAAAGAGCATTTTGCTCAGCTGTGAGCAGATGTGTATTAATGGGTGGATTTAAAATGACTAAACTCAGACAGACCACAAATGTATTTTGGCAACATAATCCACAAAGTAATACCTATGGCAGAACATGCACAATAACACTAATATTTCAAGAGGGATTTCGAAATACATGAGATTTACTAGTTGAGACTGAAAAATAAGATTTGATATTTAAATGTACAGGGACTTAAATTTGGATGAGGAGAAACACTGTGAAAGGTTTTAAAAGTTCAAAACAAAAGAATCCTGAACTCAGCTCTTAGTTGAATATGCTGAAGTGAGTTATGGGCATTCTTGCAGTTAAAGTGTTTTTCATACATGTGCAAGAAGTCAAACTGCTGCATATTTGTTTGCACTTGTGGTTTGTTGTGGTTTTTACAACAAAATTTTTAATGTTCTTGGTATCTCATAGACATAGTCTGAGCAATTCTGTGGATGCAGAGGAGCCACCCCTGCTGAACATGAGTAGCAATAGAACTATCAGTCCCAGCTAGGCCTAAATCCATATGGATTATCTTGAATCAACAGAGTATCTGTCCACTAACTGAACAGACAAAAAGCCTTAGGCCCCAAATCAGGATTCAAATAATGTCATTTTTTTTGGAGGGATAAATGCTAGAAACAGTTGAAAGGCTAAGTCAGGAGCAAGTCCACCTATAGAGCTGTATCATAGAATCATAGAATCATAGAATGGCTAGGGTTGGAAGGGACCTGTAGAGGTAATCTAGTCCAACCCCCCTGCACACGCAGGGTCCCCTAGAGCATGTGGCACAGGGTGGTGTCCAGGCGGGTTTTGAACATCTCCAGAGAAGGAGACTCCACCACCTCTCTGGGCAGCCTGTTCCAGGGCTCTGTCACCCTCACCGTTAAGAAATTCTTCCTCAAGTTCCTGTGGAACTTTTGGTGCCTCAATTTGTGGCCGTTTCCCCTAGTTCTATCACTGGCCACCACTGAGAAGAGGCCAGCCCCCTCCTCCTCACTCCCTGTCTTGAGATATTTATATACATTGATCAGGTCCCCTCTCAGCCTTCTCTTCTCCAGGCTGAAGAGGCCCAGCTCTCTCAGCCTTTGCTCATAGGGCAGATGTTCCAGGCCCCTAATCATCTTTGTGGCCCTGCGCTGGACTCTCTCTAGCAGCTCCACATCCCTCCTGCACTGGGGAGCCCAGAACTGCACACAGTACTCGAGGTGCGGCCTCACCAGGGCTGAGTAGAGGGGCAGAATCACCTCCCTCGACCTGCTGGAGACGCTCTGCTTAATGCACCCCAAGATCCCATTGGCCTTCTTGGCCACGAGGGCACACTGCTGCCTCATGGTCAACTTGTCCACCATGACGCCCAGGTCCCTCTCTGCGGGGCTGCTCTCCAGGAGGTCGGTCCCCAGCCTGTAGGCATGTTATTCCTCCCCAGGTGCAGGACCCTACACTTGCCCTTGTTGAACTTCATGAGGTTACTTGCCGCCCAGCTGTCCAGTCTGTCCAGGTCCCTGTGGATGGCAGCGCAGCCCTCAGGGCTGTCAGCTATTCCTCCCAGCTTAGTATCATCAGCAAACTTGCTGAGGGAGCACTCCATCCCTTCATCTAGGTCGTTAATGAATAAATTGAACAGGACCGGACCAAGGACTGACCCCTGGGGGACACCACTATCCACAGGCCTCCAGCTGGACTCGGCACCGCTGATTACTACTCTCTGAGCCCTGTTATTCAGCCAGTTCCTAATCCACCTCACTGTCCACTCATCTAACCCACTCTTCTGGAGCTTGCCCAGGAGGATGCCGTGAGGGACGGTGTCAAAAGCCTTACTGAAGTCCAGATAGATGACATCCACCGCTCTGCCCTCATCTATCCATCTAGTCACCCCATCGTAGAAGGCTATCAGGTTAGTCAAGCATGATCTCTGTATGGCTAAGTTATGGTATAGAAGAACTTACACAAACAGAACTATGTAATCGATCATGATTCTGTAGAGTTATTCAGAGGTCTTAGCATGTAAAACAAAACAAAACAAAACAAATCTTTAAGATAATCTCCTTTAAGAAAGAGAGATTTAGATCTCACAAAAAAGTACAACTTCAGTATGTTTTAAATTGGGTTTTAACAGGCTTTTGCTGGTACTGCAAAACATATTATTTGAGCATTTGTCTGAAACTTCTTGTCTTGCGACTATAAACACACACTACTACCTGTGCAGCCAGCAGATATTCCAGGGATAAGACTGACTAGAAAGTGCTATCCTGAAAAATAAGTATTTCTGTGTCTTGAGCTACCCAGAAGGAGTTACTGTACGTATTAGGATCTGGATTCATTCCACCAATGTTTAGACAACTAGCCTTAAGTATACCAGCGACGACATGAGCCTCACTAGTGAGCCTCAGTTTCTGTTGAGGAGAGGTGGGTTGTTCTAGAGGGCAGTTCAGTTTACCTAAAGCCTGAGCTCCTGCGTGGCTCTGGATCTTCCTCATACCAGAGAACATCAGAGATCTCTGTGCAATCTTCCAATAGAGGTTCATCCCGACCCACTACGGGTCTGGTCGACCAGTCCAGACTAGGACTGCCTGGGAGACATTTTATCTTCCTTTTGCTTACCAGGAAGTCTCTGGCAGCAACAGGTTTGACATTCCCAGGGTTTCTATGTCAGGAAGCTTAACTCATGAGAGGACGTGAAATCAAAATAGATCCTACACTGAGAGCTACCTCTATCCAGCCCATCTTCGAGCTCATTCTGAATAGGGCACCTATTTCAGCTCTGAATTTTGCATCTTGCCTACTCCCAGTAAAAACACCCAAGAGCGAGTCTGGTCCCAAGAGCTATTTATGGTTCTTGTTTGAAAATCAGTTACAGGGCAGCATTTAAGAAATTCAAAGTGCTGAAATGAAGCACAGAAAGTGAACTTCTAGAGTGCCCTGCTGTACAGAATCACACAGTGCAGGCCAGAGATCCTCAATACAGCAGAAGAGGAATTCCATGCTAAATAAACATCTTTTTAGAGGGTTGTAAAACGTTTAGAAACCCTCAAGTCAGGCAGAGGCTGAAAAGGTGAGCTACGACTAGCACTTATTGTTGAGTTTTAACGGAAGCAAGAATGCAAATGAATGATGCCTCTGCTGATAAATGCAGGTAGACATTCAGGTCTGCAAGTTTCGCGAATCACAGGTATAATATGTGTGATTCAGAAGAGATAGTAATAAGGCTTTTCACATTGATGGTAAGGTGTTACTATAAATATTTTTAAAGGATTTTGCAAGGGAGCAAAATGAAAAGTTTAATCTTATTAGAGATGACCAGTACATTTTTATGAAAAATAGGTCATACTTAATCACAGGACTGATGACAGGACATACTTAATCACAGGACTGCCCTATGAGCAAAGGCTGAGAGAGCTGGGCCTCTTCAGCCTGGAGAAGAGAAGACTGAGAGGGGATCTGATCAATGTATATAAATATCTCAAGACAGGGAGTGAGGAGGAGGGGGCTGGCCTCTTCTCAGTGGTGGCCAGTGATGGAACTAGAGGAAACGGCCACAAATTGAGGCACCAAAAGTTCCACAGGAACTTGAGAAAGAATTTCTTGACAGTGAGGGTGACAGAGCACTGGAACAGGCTGCCCAGAGAGGTGGTGGAGTCTCCTTCTCTGGAGATCTTCCAAACCCGCCTGGACTTCACCCTGTGCCACATGCTCTAGGAGACCCTGCGTGTGCAGGAGGGTTGGACTAGATGACCTCTACAGGTCCCTTCCAACCCTAGCCATTCTATGATTCTAAGATTCTGTGATTACTTTTCAAAGACATAGTGACCTTAGTAGCTATGGAAAGGCCGAGACAGTATGCCAATGAATATTCATTCGGTAGAGTTGTTACTCAGAGATTATTAACTCATATTTTGCTTGTTGCAAAGAAAACTGAGTCAGAAGGGTGCAACGTGATAGAGTTGAAACAATAATCCATTTACAGGCTATTTGGGGGTATTTGCAGCTCCTCGAAATCCAGTAACATGGTGATCTTTACACTTTGCACTTGCTCATATTTTCCCTGCGTATCAAGAAGGAGCACGTTTCCACAACTCACATCAGAGTGAAAGGGAGGGAGTCCCAGCTTGTTTCAGGGCACCGATGAGTCGTGGCGTTTGATCATCATGAGCCACCATCAGCAGCAAACCGCAGCAGCAAAGCTCTGCTCAGCGCTCCACGGCTCTCTCAGACCTCTGCAGTTCACTGAGATGACCGGCCCTGCGTTTCGCAGATCCTTGTGCTGCACAAATCAGTCCACGGCTTCTCCCTGCATTGATGCAATTCCCCAGGGAGGAAGCCGAGGTCTGGGCAAGACGTCGTCCTCATCGTCATGGAAAGGGGGTGGTGTGGGCTGCCAAAGGCACTGCAGGTGCAGCTGCATGAACCCATGGGTAACATTCCTTGCACAGCGGCTTGGAGGGAAAAGAAATTGGTACAGCAGCAACCACGAAACATTAGCACATTAATGTTGTTTCCCCAGTCTCAAGCAGACAGCACGCTTACATGCTAAGTGGACATTTGCAGAAGGTTGTCAGTAAGCAAAGGAAAGAGTGGGCTAAGACACTGGAGTTTAATTATCATTCAGTTCCCCTTACTTATATCCTTCGAAGCCACTTTCCCAAGAACTGTGGAGAAAATTTTTCTTCTTTCTGGTCATTTATTTTGTATTTGCTTTTCTAGGACAATTTTTTCCAGATTTGAATGTCCAGTTCTTCAGTGTTTTCCCACCTGACTAACACTTTACAATGCTGGCTAGCAAGAACTGACAGATCAGCTTTTTCGTTTTTATTCCAGAATTTCTCTGTCAGATCAAGTAGAAAAAATATTGAAACTTTATGAAAGATGACGCACGGAAAAGGCTGAAAAGGGAAGAAGAATAGTCTCCCTTCCTCAAAATTCTAACAGCACTTGGAAAACATAAAATTTGGAAATATTTTATAATGATCTTGACCTTGGGTATTGAAGAAGTGGGTTTGGAACTAGTTAAAACTAAGGTAACTCTGTTTAAATTAATCCAAATTTGAGACATACAATAACCTGGCCCAAAGGTAATAGCTTTTAAAAATACTTTTTTTATTATTCTTGGTATATATTGAATAAGTAACTGCTCTATACCAAAATGTCTGCCTGTTTTGAAATGAGAAAGGAGTTTCCAAGTCTTTATTTCAGGAGAGGATATATTCCCTGTTACATTAGGTCTCTGGAGTTCTCCATTGTATTAGACTTTGCATTTCAAATTAAATCATGGATTTAGTCACTAGTTTTCAGTTTGCTATTTATTTTCACAAAGTGCCTCATTTTCTATGCTGATCTGCTAGAGGATCAAACTTTTGATCTAGTATTTTATTCTGAGGAGTGACTGCAAGGTCTGTTGGAAGAGCCATTTCCAAGGAGACATCCCTGTGCCTCCAGGCTGGCGGTGCTGGGCTCTGTCTTCACCTTCAGGGAGCCAGCCCTGCTCTCCAACAGATGCATCAAACTGTGGGAAAAAATAAGCTTCATTTCACTCTTTCCTCTGGCTGTTTGGGAACTTTTCCCATTTCCACCTATATTGTATAAATTGTGTAGGATGGACTTCTTCATCACTGGTCCCTATCAATTCATGTCATTCAACCCACTCTTTGCTGTTCCACCTGGGCTGCAGATATTTACCAGAAGTCTGGTGTTGTTCTCTTTGTTGCTCTTTATAAATTGTTGATTTTATATATATGGTAAAATTCAGAAAATTTGGACTTCAAAGAAGTCTAGAGTACTAAAATGTGTAAAGCAAAATTAGGAGTAAATGTTTTGAAAGACTTAAATGCTGCCAAGACTCAGACTAGCAAAAGTCATTTGTTGTGTGTAAATATAAAACTATTTAAAAGGGTAAAAGTTGTGCCAGTGTGTTGCGGTTATGACATACAGAATAAAGCTTTCAGGTTTCCCAGAGAGATTGTGCAGTCTCTATCCTTGGAGGTTTTCAAGACCTGAAGGGATAAAGTCTCGAACAATATGGTCTGAATCTGGTGTTGCCCTTACTTTGAGCAAGAGGCTGGGCAAGATGACCTTCTGAGGCTCCTTCTAGCCTGATTTGATCTATGATTTCATGAGAAACTCTTGAAATCTTATGAGAAGTAACCGATCAAAGAAGTCTCATGTCATCCTTCAGAAGGGGCAGATGTGAAAATCTTGTCATATCAGCACAAACCATCCTAACTGAGGGCACTACTCATGAGCAGTGTGCAAAAAAACCCAAAAAAATAGGTAGACTTCAGGAGTCTGTATAAAGTTTCACACATGCACCACAAATTTAAGAATCTAGTTCTAAACATGCATCTTGCATTTACATATATTTTCTTTAGGTTCTAACTTTTGATTAGTGTCATTTCAATACCTGCTAAGACTGGTAGAGCATATGTTTCCACACATTTATGCATTACTCTTTGTCATTCTCACAGGCACATTCACTAAGCGAAACAGCAGGTTGCTGATGGTTCACTTATATGCGTATTTATATTATCAGATAGATAGCACATGTAGGCTACATGTAGGCTTGTAAATTGAACAAGGCTAGGAATTTCATCTATATTGCCTGGGACTATTCTAAAACAGCCAGGGCCTATTTTTGCTTTTCCCTAGCTGTTCCTGGACATAGTTCATGATTTACGATGGACTGAGGGCAATTCTGTACATGCAGCCAGATTGTTTTTGAGAGTAAGGGAGTTTAGTGGTGTGGATGTTGACTGCATCATGCCATTGCCCTTTGGATCAAAATAGCATCTAAAGGACAGTTAACCTACTCATATAAATAGGCACCTGATTCATCACTTTATTACACAGGATTTGAACTTGCATAAAACAATTTATTTGTGTTATATGGCATGAATAGGTGCACTGATGAGCAACTCCCACACTATCTCTGCTCCTTTGGGGTATAGACATTGTGAAGGAAAAAATAAAGAAGAAGTGGTGAATGAAAAATAGGGTAAAACATAACAATAAGGTTAGACTAGATATATTCAGTGAATTTATGTTAAAATTTAGACAAGATCACAGGGCAGATGCGGTTCAATTAAACTTTAATGAATCATCTTACACATGGTCACATTCAGGAAGATGAGGCCTGGAGTAATAACTGTGATGGGGCTAGGAGGGACACGGTGACATTTCTAGAAAGTCCAAGGCAAAGAAAAGACTGAAAATTTGCTTTTGGCTGAGATACCACTGAAGAAATGTGGTTCTACATAGGAAGTGAAGAGGAATTCAAGATTTGATGGAATTTTAAGGGAAAATCTGTGGATTTGGAAATAGAGTTGATTCTCCTTTAAAATCTGCTTTTTCTGCTGTAAACTTTCAAAGTCCAGGAGAAATTTAAGCTTTTGATGGACTAGAAAGATATGCTATCCTATCAACTGGGACAGGGATCACACAGGCTTAGTTAGAGTACAATTGTTAGAGTACAATTTTGTTTTAACTTCAGGATATGCAGTGATAGTCTGCATGTGTGCAGCAGAAAGATGATATTCACAGCCTTGTTTGTACTCAATAAACTCATTTGTAACAGTGATGCAGGGCCATCTTCACCCTTGTAGACCATCAAGCATTACAGCTTGAAAACACCAGGCTTGTCAATCAGAATAAAGGTAGATTCATCAATAACCTGAAAGTCGGATGTTAAACAGAAATTTTGCCATTGAAATATATTTCTCATTGGCAATAAACTTTCTAGACTGAAGGAAGGAGAAAGACAATCCTCTGTCAAAGAGCTTTTGAATGGTGTAAACTACTGCACGTAGAGGAACATTCAGTCTCAAAAAAAAAAAAATCTCATTTTATCATAAAGATACTTGTTGTCTACATTGTCCCCTGATGTTCCCTGAAGCCTGAGCACACTTCCCACGGGAAACTTTCAACCAAAACATAGTGTGTGGCACTGGAAGCGGCCTGTGGAAGCAACAGCGTGGCCATTCTGAGTCTCTCAGTTCCTGCAGGCCCTCATAGGCAGGATCTTCTTTGGGCAGCAATTTCTGACCTCCTCTGTTCTCGCTATGCAAAGAGACACTTTACTACCACTTGCATTTAACCCACATGAAAGCTAAATTGCTTGCCAGGGGCTGATCCTTGAAATTAAACACGTGCCTCGCAGCTGCGATTAGCTGTTTTCAGCACATCAGTAGGGTAGTTTAGCCACGGCTTGGGGAAGGAGTGCACGTATAACATGGACAGAAGAAGTTGTCCTTTGGTGACCCCAGGTGCAGTTGTCATTCCTTTACAGGTCACTTATAAGACTGTTAAAAGAGCTCTGCATGACAGTGTAGAGCATGGCATTTGTGATGAATTGTGTTGTAATTTCCACAGGACTGTCTTGCTTTGGGCACATGCCCCGTACTGAAAAACTGGCCTCTCAAGCTAATGTGGACCCTGGAACCTTTCCTTCTGTAGCAGGCTGGGCTTATAGGAAGTTAAAGGTTTGTGGCCTAGTCTGGACCATGACAGATTTCTGAAGGGAACAAAACTTTCTTTTTTCTTTTCTTTCTTTTTTTTTTCTTTTTTTGTGTCAGGTCTTTGTGGTGCAGTGAAGGCAATGTAGAGGAGACGAATAAAAATAAGTGGGAAATAATGCTGCGGCCTCATGAAGGAAATGACATGGCATTATTCTGGACTGGAATCAGTCTCTGGGCTTTGCAGTGTTATGTGGGTCACCTGCACATGATTAAGCACCAGCAGGTCCAGGCCCTTTATAGTGCTCAGGTTCCTCTGGCAATGTGGCAGCACTGGTGTCCCACCTGTGTCACCAGAGCATCTGTTAGAGCAACACTGCAGGGAGGCAGCCAAGGGGTAGGTGGGTGCCAGCTAATGTGGAGTAATTCAGGTTGTCTTTGTTTGCAGAGAGCGAGCTCTTGCAGTCAGTCACCTTGCCTTGCCTTGCCTTCGCCCTGGGCCAGGAACACACCCGTCAGCAGCTCCTGCAGCCCAGACGATATGTGGTGACTTGCTAATCTGTGACTTCTGGGTGACTCCAAAGGTCTCAGAGCAGCGTGGCTCGTTCTGCTCTTGGAGCCACGAAGCAGAGAAGTAAGAGGAAGAAATCATAAACTAGTAGTAAAATTTTAATTTAAAGCTACACATCAGTGCATGAATTTGTTTACATATTATATTTATATAGAATATAAATGAAAAATGACCTCAAGTTATATCTGGGGAGGTTTGGGCTACAGAAGCACAGAATGGTTGAAGTTGGAAGGGACCTCTAAAGATCATCTAGTCCAAGCCAAGGTGAGATATTAGGAAATATTTCTACACAGAAAGAGCGGTGAAGCATTGGAACAGGCTGCCCAGGGAAGAGTCACCGTCACCGATGGTTCAGCAGACATGGTGGTGATGGGTTTACAGCTGATCTTGATGATCTTGAAAGTCTTTTGCAACCATAATGATTTTATGATTTTATATATAAGTTTAGGTACACATACAAACTGACTTTCTATATAGATGTATGTATGTATGTGCCTGTGAATGTGTACATAAATGCATATCTGTACAGCAAAGGCACCGGATGCTCAAATTCAGAGTCTTTCTATTCAATATATTTGTGCTGAGACATGAGTTAGACAAAGATTTATACTTACCAACAGTTCTTGACTAACCCTTTGCTGTAGGAGGGAGAATAGCATTTGGCTAGAACAATGAGGGTTAACTAAGCTGACATTCCTCTGAGAAAATCTCCAGCCAAAGAAAGCCAAAAGCGGGTGGAGGCCTGGGGAGGAAGATATATGAATGATTAAAGTATCTGAAAGGAAATCAGTAATTTCAAAATGCCAGAGCTGGAAGCAATTAGTGGCTGGCTGGCAACTTGCAAGAATCAATAAAAGAAGGATGCAATTTCTAATAACTCAAAAATAAAATCTGCTGATAAGTTAGGAAGGAGCCAGAAGGTAAAAAAGAGGTGAGTAGGAAACTAAATCTGTTAACAATTATTGTCAGTGCCAACACTGCCTTGGAGGAGTCACGTTTGTTCTACCACCACCACCTGGGCAATTACAGCAATATGCATTCACCGGGCTCGTGTGACAGGAGCACCCACCGAGCTGCCAGCGCGAAGGAGCTGCTGGCATTGGTTTTTATTTTAATTTATCACTCAGCTGTTTCAAATCACATAGGACTAAAACTTGGCTTACAAGTTGTCAGTTCCAATGCTAATCTTCCGCACTTACTGCGGATGTGTGTGTGTGTGATATGTATATTTTGTGAATTGTAAAACTGCCATGGAAATTTCTCAGTCTGAGTATGAAATCTCCTCTCCAACTCTTTGCTACAAGGATCGATCATGTTAAAGCTATTGACATATGTTTACTCCTCAAACAGGAGCCTGCCAGATGAAGCAAACTAGTTGGGTCTAGTTCACTGTCCCTCTGCACAAGTTTAACAAGTTAACCCAGAGTGGTAGGGCCATCCTATGAAAAGCGATGATATCCTTGCGATTTCCTTAATTTCTCTAGCCAGGTGATAAATGGTAGAGCCATGTGATAGATCGCATTTATATTTCACCTTTTGACCTCCTCACTTGCTCTCTGTCCGCTAATCTATTTCTGCAGGGACCACTTCTAGCATTCCAGACCTCTGAGCAGCTTTCCAGCAGCCAGTGTTCAGGGAAAAAAAAAAAAAGAAATACCTGTCACAGGCAGTTTCCTTCTTTCTTTTTAAATCCAGAGTTTCTCTTTTTATATTCCTGCCCCAAATTGCACTCGTGCAGAAAAGAGAAATATGCTCTGGATCAGTGGCAGCTACAGGACATTACAACGGGAGGTCTCATTCATGAGCCTGAGCTAGGTGCCTGCTCAGGAGCTGGTTTCAGGGTACAGTTATGCTGGCTGCCGTGCCAAAGCAATGGGCATGAAACTTGCAGCATTCAAGCTAGTGTAGATAAGCTATTTCAGCGCAGCTGTAAAAATTATTTTTAATTCCAAAGCCTGTGTATGGTTCATAAAGGCTTCTGGGCTTCCCAGATGCACATAATATCACTAAAAAATGTGTAAATGGTAAATATCTTGTGAAGTCTTCTCTCCTCCAAGTGGCAGAAACAAGATATATGTTGGCTTGTGCTAAATATCATGTTACAAAGATCCCTCATGTCTTCAGGGCTTGGGAAGACTTTTGCTCCTTTTCGCCCCAATCCTGCAATTTGCTCTGTACGGGCGAGAAGTCCTTCCTCGTGGACAAAGTGCAGATTCAAACTGTATTTGTACTGCCCTGTCGAAAGCATTCAGCTGATTCTTAGCATTGATATGTTGCTTTTTGTTTTATATAACGTAAGTGAATCAGTTCCCTGGTAACAAATATACTGGGAATCTGCATCCTTGAATATATATGTATGTATATATCTGCATTTGTGTCTTAGAATCCTGCAGCTCATGGAGAGCTATGAATGAATTGTGGGACTCTGACTTCCTTTCCTCAGCGTCGTCTACATCCTCTTGGGACCTATTAAGGGCTATTTCTCTCTTCATCCTGTTATGACGAAGGAGTTGGTGTGGTAGCATCAGGCTGGCACAAGTTATTGCATGTTCTGCTAGGTACTGTGGTACATGCATTGCAGTCAAGGTGTAGAGCCACTTTGCCCAACATAGGCCCAGCTGACTGCAATTTTCTTACACAAGCCCCTAACACTGAGTATTTTAGGGGATCAGTCTACCCAGATTTGTACCGAAAATGGATAAAGAGACTTTGGAAGAGTTTTTGGAAAACTCACAAAGCGATCACTCTTTCAGTAGCCCAATAAGAATGCAAACCCAAACTAAATTACATCTATCTGGACGTATTGCATTGCCTCAGTTTCCTCCACGCTCCTAAATAGTTTGTGGACTGAGGCTCAGCAGGTCATTTTTGCATGCGGCTTCTCCTTTGAAATACGGACTGCTGTTTTCTGCCTCCCTAGGCTGCTGTGTCGACAGTGAAACTGGACATTTCTCCAAGAGCAGCTTCAGCAGCCAGTTCCCTGCTGATCAATGTGTCCTCCCCTTCTGCCCTCTGCTCTTGAAACCAGCTTTCTATGCAGATCTGGGAGAACAGAGGTGTCACCTTAGATATATCCAGCTCATTTTTTCCCAAGATATTTCCATCTGCACAGTGGTATTTATGTTTAAGTTACTCCCATAGTTTCTGGGCTAGGTGAGATATATCAAAGACAGTCCTAGCTAGCGGGATACGGTTCATTCTACCTGTATTGTACAAGGAAACAAGTTACAAGGATTTTCTAGCTATTTATAGACTGAAGCACATTAGGAGCTTTATTTAGATTTGAATTATTAAGAGTTGCTCAGTATGAAGTGATTAAAAAGTAGGTCATACCTGATAAGTGTATTTGGATTACTGGGGTACATTATCCCAACTGGACAGACGTAATTTCTCTGGGTTTCAGGAATGTGCTTAATGCTGTATCACACAACAGGAAAATGCGAGGGAGTCAGAAAGCATTAGAGGGACCATGAGGCAGGAACTGTCAAAAGAACCAGTTTTGCTGTGGGTTGAGGCCCCAGGAATGAGCAGAATACACTCAAAATTGCAAACTCTTCATGTGCCTCGTTACTTGATGCTGTGTGTGTTTTCACAGCGTCGGGAAGCCTGCAAAACCCAGGGCCAGGCTTCTCGCCCGCCCGCACTGCACAGGGCAGCAGCACGAGGCGCTCCCCGGCTGCCTGGTGCCTTGTGTCACCAGGGCTTGCGGAGGGCTGCGGTGACCGCAGAGCCGCTGGCTTCGCCCCGCGCAGCCCGGGCCGGCCGGGAGCTCTGTTCGCCAGCCGGGCGCTTTCTCGCTCCCACGCTTCAGAGGGAGGTATCAAATTGTCGGGCACAGTCTGGTCGATGCTCTGCTCCTGTGGTAGTGTGGCCACACAGTGTCCTTATTTGGACTGGATTGCAGGGTTATGAGCCAGCCCTTGGCTTTTTCTTTTTTTTTTCCACAAGTTCTTTTTAGTGAGATGGTGTTTTTTCCCCTGTAAGGAAAAACCCCCCCAAAATATTTTTAGAGTTGTTTAAATTATTTGTTATGAACAAACTGTCCAGTGAGTTTTGGTCTTTTTCTGAACATGAGTCATTCACAAAATTATTTCAGTGGCTGTTTTTGTTGTTCATAAATGTTAAAAGAATAGTTTATTCAAAGAAACTTCTGTCTCTTGGTTATTCTAGAATTCTTTGCTTTTTATTAATTGCTGCTTTTCCTGTCTATCTAAATTACAAATCATCACATCTTCACTGTAAACAGTAGTAAACCTCTTTTAGCAGGTGAACAGCATTAAGACAATTTGAAGAACTGTCTTAACAATTCTTCCTTAGCACAAAATTAAAGACAAGTACTTGTGCTGAAAGTGTGTTAGTATTTGGCTTCGGATGTTTTCGTGGATATGACTGTGGTCGGTGACATCCTTGTAAACACAGAACAGCCCATTCAGCAGAATGCACCAGGAAATGTCAGCTCATCTAGACACAACAAGTTGATCTATATGCCTTGCTAGGGACCTGGGCACTCAAGGTTTCACCAGGGCAAGAGCTAATCAGCTGTATTTAGGAATGTAGTTGTATTTAAAAATGTAAGGCTTTCTGGCTTGCTAGAGCTTGGCTGCTTCCTAGGCAGCTTGGTCAGAGGACACTCGTTTCTGGCCTGGGTTAATAAACTGGTTGTTATTTCACTGTCAGGAGTTGAGTACAGTCCGATCAGATCATGGTTTTAGAGTACTCTCATGTGCCAGCCAGATTAGGCTCCACATTGAGGAGCGGAGGGATGTTGTCCTTTGAGTCCCAGCCAAAGGAAGTGTTTGTGTCCCTGTGATGAGAACAGCCACCCAGAGCTGTGTTCACTCTCCTGCTCAGACTGAGCGCCTTCAACTCTGCAAGACAAGGGATTTCTCACACACTGTGGTGGGTCTGCAACTGTAGCCACATCGCAGACAGAAGGGTGTTATGTACAAGCTGATGGACACCGTTAGCAACTGGGGTTAGGACAGGATGCAAGTTCTGAACATCAGGGGATGATATACAGAGTCAATGGTTGGACCTTGGCACAACCTTGCTTTCTGCAAGGTGTGGTTGGAGCAGTTCTCATCCTAAGTATGAAGTACAGCCCCTAACTGCCAAATATTAATAGCAATTTTTGTACATTCCAGATGTAATCTCTTTGATTGCAACAAACCTTAATATATCAATTAGAATAAGAAATCCTTCATAGACACCAGCAAGACTTCAGTTCAAATATCGGCTAAATGATTTTAGGTTAATACTTTTGAAAGATGCCTTCCAGCTTGCACAAGACATAGGTACTATAGCTCTTTAGCACTCTTTAACTCAGAGTATTACAGAAGTGAAGATTAAATTATTTACAAGCCTTCCTGTTGCATTGCTCAGCCTGGTTGAGTGATAACCTTCAGCATTACATCTAATGTCAGATCACTGACTTTTTCCTTTCCTTGTTTTTTCCTCCACATCAAAGCTCAATGCAAGTTACCTATGATAACTCTTTGAGTTGAGCTCTTGGTCACAAAATGTATTATTCTTCAGACTGAAATAATTTCTATTGTGTATTTTCCCCTATCACCAAGAAACATCTTTTTTGGAAGATACAATGCAGTAAAACAGACCTGCAATGTTTTAACTTACATGTTGGCATTCAGTCATGTGTCGAAAACAGCTGTCATGTATTTCTCAGATAGTGTTTCATCCTGTCAGAAATATATTACCTGACTTCTCCAAATCAAGTAGGTAGATACTCAATATTTACCATTCTATATCTCACTCTCGCAGGTACCAGTAAGTGTCAGATCTTCAGCAATCTGTAGGCTATATCATTTGTGCATATCACAAGTGGGCAGATGCCAGAATAAACATAGATGTGCAAGTCAAATTACATACAGCTTCTGACTTGCTTATCTTATGACTTATTTGAAGGTCTGAAATTGTGCTGAGCCCACTTCTACAACAAATAAATCTTCACTGCTGTGAGTAATATCATTACTAAAGCACAAAGATCTTGCTTAATATACCCAGAAATGTTTGTCTGACTGCTCTAAGGAAGGGTTTGGACATTTTCCAGGTGACCTGCATATATTCATATGAATGTATATGTCTCTTTAAAGAGAATCTTAGGCCATGAAACTGTCCAGAGAATCTGTGAAAAAGTTGAATTTATTAAGAGTGGATTGACTGCTCTCTTTAGCTATGTGAAATTTTTATGGATGATCCCTCAAATCTGGCTGCTGGTTGGGTTCCAGGCATTATATATGTAGCTATGTATGGTTATAATAATACTGCTACAGTTCTTGCTATTGGAGATATGAGGGGACTGCATACAACTGTACATATGTATCAAATCTGCAATAGTACAAATCTGAAAAATTTGAAAAAAAATGCAAATCTGAAGATCTGCACTCAGGTCCAAATTCTCAGTCAGGTTTCAGCCATGTTAGCTGTAAACAAGTAAATTCATGGATTCAAGACAAAATACAATAGTCTGGAAGACAGTTTTCAGGGTTTGAGTCATATGACTTTTTGTCCTTTCATTGACAAAGTACAAATTGAAAGGACATTTTGTCCTTTCATTGAACACAAATGTACAATCTGTCTTCAGACTAATGGATTTTATGACATAGTCTAAAATCAGAAGTCATGGATACACCCCTCTGGAAACAGGAATAAGTAATTGACAGTTTAGAAGGAAGCAAGAGACCAACTTAAGTTCAGATCTAAAGCACGCCATATACAGCTGCAAATTCTGCTGAGTTAAGAAGAAAGGCATAGAATCATAGAATGCTTAAGCTTGGAAGGGACCTCTAGAGCTCATCTAGTCCAACCCCTTGCACACACAGGGTCTTCTAGAGCATTTGGCACAGGGTGGTGTCCAAGCAAGCTTTGACGATCTCCACAGAAGGAGACTCCACCACCTCTCTGGGCAGCCTGTTCCAGGGCTCTGTCACCCTCACTGTTAAGAAGTTCTTCCTCAAGTTCCTGTGGAACTTTTGGTGCCTCAATTTGTGGCCGTTTCCGCTAGTCCTATCACTGGCCACCACTGAGAAGAGGCCAGCCCCTTCCTCCTCTCTCCCTTCCTTGAGGTACTTGAGTACACTGATGAGGTCCCCTCTCTGCCTTCTCTTCTGCAGGCTGAAGAGGCCCAGCTCTCTCAGCCTTTGCTCATAGGGCAGATGTTCCAGGCCCCTAATCATCTTTGTGGCCCTGCACTGGACTCTCTCCAGCAGCTCCACGTCCCTCCTGCACTGGGGAGCCCAGAACTGCACACAGTACTCGAGGTGCGGCCTCACCAGGGCTGAGTAGAGGGGCAGAATCACCTCCCTCGACCTGCTGGAGATGCTCTGCTTAATGCACCCCAGGATCCCATTGGCCTTCTTGGCCACGAGGGCACACTGCTGCCGCATGGTCACCTTGTCGTCCACCATGACGCCCAGGTCCCTCTCTGTGGGGCTGCTCTCCAGGAGGTCGGTCCCCAGCCTGTAGGCATGTCTAGGGTTATTCCTGCCCAGGTGCAGGACCCTACACTTGCCCTTGTTGAACTTCATGAGGTTACTCGCCGCCCAGCTGTCCAGTCTGTCCAGGTCCCTCTGGATGGCAGCGCAGCCCTCAGGGCTGTCAGCTATTCCTCCCAGTTTGGTATCATCAGCAAACTTGCTGAGGGAGCACTCCATCCCTTCATCCAGGTCGTTAATGAATAAATTGAACAGGACCGGACCAAGGACTGACCCCTGGGGGACACTGCTAACCAAACGCATTAGTATTAGAATCACTGCTGCTAATTCAAGTTTAGGTCAAGATGGTGCTAACATCTGATTGCACACTCTCATGTAGGTTGTTTGACAACTGAGGGAGTCTGATAACCACAAAGATTAAGAATGATTTTAAACTGAATTCTACAAAACAAATATCTCCTAATTTGCACAGTGTATGAGAATATCTGGATACCTCAATATACAGTGACAGGATTTGGAGGGTGAGAACTGTGTGTTTATAATATACATTAGGGAATGCAAACTAAATTAGTGGAGTTTAAATGCATTTTGTGGTCACCAATTACTATATTTTATTAAGAACTTATAGTTTTTTTCAGCCTGCATTCTAATAGGAATGCTTTGGGCTTTCTCATTGCTGCCTATCTATTAGTTTAAATAAAATTGCAAAATATTTTCATTAATTTGTTGAGGAACCACTCTGAAGTGACTAAGTTATAGAACAGAAATTTGGAAAAGTGTGGTAATGTGAGGTAGTGAAATGATGTATTAGTATTTTATGAAAAGTTAGTTTTAAGTTCTAGAAAAATGGGAAATAATTATCTAATTAATCATGGTAGAATAAAAGGGAAGGTAAAATAATTGTCCAAAACAAAGACTGAATGAGCTGAAGTTAGCTGGCTTAAAGAAGGAAAACTTGAGACAGGAATATGGTAGCAAACACTGAAGATAAAAAAGACTGCTGTAGACAAGAAGGGAATAATGTCTTCTTTATATCCCTTATGCTTGATAACGATAAGCAGTGGGCTTGAATTGCGATGTGGAAGATTTTGCTTAGAGACTACAATAAATTCTTTCTATCGGTAACGTAATGAAGCCCTGTAATAAATCACTTGGGAAGGCTGCAGGGCGCCCCTTACTGAGGGGAGATTTAAGCACAGGTCAGACCAATATCCACCAGGATGATAATGGTATATACTTGGTCATATCAAGGAGCCATGTACTGGACTGTAACATCTCTTGAAGCTTTCCAGGCTTGCCAGTTTGCCCAAGAGTTTGGTGACATCTGCTTGTGTGGACTTTCTCTCACTGTACCAGACCATTTTCAACCTTGATAACTTTGGTGGATCTCAACATGGACTATTTAATTATTAGATGTGTCATGTCACATAAAATCTCTGAAGGCACCTTCTGCTTTAACATACTTACTCTTCTAGCGAGTAAACTCCTACTGGTCCCCACCAAAATAAATCTTCAAAAAGTTTCCTCAAGTCTTTCCTCTGCTGTTCTTAAATGGAGCACATTGTGGCAAGGGCTAGAGAAGCGGCTCTTGTGACTGCTGCTTCTCTTTCCCCAGCCACCCCGTGGTCTGCACCAGCTCTAGCCTGGAAGATTTGTGAGTAAGCAGCTCCGACATCTAAGTAACATATGGTGCAGAGCCTTTCATGTGCAGGCTGGGTTGTAGGCAGCAGTAGCAGTTTAACACAGGCCTCCAGGAATGCGGGGCTTGCTCATGTCTGCTGCTTTGCTTGTTGCCTTGATGTGTTTGTGGGGGATTTTCCTTGGCAGGGAGCACTGTGTTACAGATGATGCATTAGCAATGACGCAACCTCTTTAATCATTCGAGAAAAAAACAAAACCTGAGATACTTGCCCTTATCTAGTATAGCCCGCAGTACTTCTTAGTGGGGAGCTCCTAGAAGGCGAACTAGGAATGTATGTTATTGGGTGATGGCATATTTCAGAGAGCAGCAGCCGAGGTGAAACATTATTCCTTTAACTGCAGAGAGCCACGTCACAGGGGGCCGTTCAGGCAAAGATGCCACTTAACTACACACCTGAATGTAGCAAAATTCTCGTGTTTTGTCCAAAACATGAACAGAAGAAGCATGGAATTGAATATCAAGAAACTGTCTGGGAAGCATGTTCAGTCATTCCATATGTCCACATATTTCACTGTGGACATTCTTCCTGGACTCAACTTTTTCCTTAGACAAATTTCATGTAATTTCAGAAGTTAGTGGCTATTAGAACATTTATCTACCTTTACTTCAACCTTTGCTTACAGCAGTGAGTTGTGATACAGTGATGTAAAGTGTGTATAGATGATATAAGACCGTCTTTTTCAAGTCTTTTTTTTTAAAAAAATTTGAAAGGACAAAAATGTTTAAATCCGTATCACAATAAATATTCTTTGTTCTTTTCAGTATCAATGATTAAAAAATGAAACCAGATGAATTAGAAATATTTTATTTTGTATTGTTCACTGTTTGAAATTAAGATATAGTAAAGATTGCAAAGGCAGAACAATAAAAACACATGAGATCTAAATATGAACACATGCAAGGTTTCTGATGCCTTGAGGTCAACCAGTCAAAATCATCCTTGCTGTAAAGCATAGGGGAAGGAAAGCATATGCTTGTGGATACACAATCTGATCTCCAATATTTTTTTCATCTGAAAAATATAAAACTGAAAAGAATGACAACCTCCTGACAAGAGATTCATCATATCACATTTGCAGTTTTATCAATGAAGAAAGGAGGGGGAGTATTTTAATACATAACAGAAAGGACAAGGTAAATAGTGAAACCTGCTTAGCGTACCCTTCAGAAGCAAGCGTAACAGTTGGCTTAGTTTTAAACTTACAAATTTAGAAAAATGAGCCATGACAGTTTTAAAAAGGAACATAAAATGCCCTCTCAGAGTAACAGATAACATTTAAAATACTTAAAGGCAATAACATAATCTAATATCTTGATTCATAAGTTATGCTGTAAATCTCCAGCTGGCGTCTGGATGAAAAGACACTGTAAAGGAGTCTAGGTCAGAGCATCAAGAGGCATAGCCTCCATGTTACAGAAAAAGAAATTTGATTTCAAGGAGTTGCAGGTTATTCCAGCAAGGGAGTCTGAGGATCTGCCTCTGATTTTACACATCTGAAAAACAGATCTTCTACCAGAGTAGTTTGCACAAAGCCTCTCACTTGTCTTATGTTGATTTAGAAGTATGGGTTAATGATAAGGTCTTCTCCAAAGTCTACTGAAATCAGTGGAAATATTTCTGCAGATCATCTACTCTCTCCTGGTTTGGCTTGAGTGCCTGAACCAGGACTCCTGTCACCATGTTCCTCATGTCTGGTTTCATCTCCTTCAAAGAGGCAGAACCTGCCCCAGAACAGCTATTGATTTGGGCAACGAGTGGCTCAGAGATCATAAAGGTCCGTCTGGGCAAATATGTCCATCTAAGAGCCAAGGACGTTGCACAATTCACTGTTGCAAGGAGTTTGCTGGAGCTGGCTCTGGAGGTGCTCGGAGTTGTAGAAAGGCTGGGCTCCAACTAACCTTAATAAAAATCCATGACTTGCAATCTCCCTCCGTTTGTTGATTTATATGTGCAAGCTGTAACATTATTCACAGATAGAAAACAGTAGTTCCACGCTTCTTTTTATGGGGTAGATATGCATCAAGCAAGTGCTGCATTTTGGACATCACTGGATTATAGATTGATGCATCTCTCTGCACCTACCAGAACATCTGGAAGTTATAAAGCTCTGTGATTTGTGATAGCTCTTTAAAATATACCTGTAAAATTAAGAAGGTAAAAGATTAGTAACTTCTTATTGCATATAAAGGTTTAAAGAGGATGACATTAGTGATTTAACTCCCAAACTTTTCATGGTAAAAGGGCAAAGGGTCTTGCAATATCTAATTGTTCTCATTGCTCTGTCTTGAGAATTCCATTTTTAAAGCAAAAGGAGCAGTTCAGGCTCTTATAACTTATTTATGGTGATTGATAATCAATACAACATGATATTTTCAATGAGGAAAAAGCATTTCCCATCTGGTGGGAGGAGAGAAAATATATTGTTTGACTAAAATATGTCCTGTAGTCACTCCCATAGGCATGTGTGCAGTAAAACAGGGGAAAACACTTCCTGATGGAAATAGGAGCAGAATGCTGAGCAGAAATGATTTCAAATGCACACACCTCCAGAAAACATGTTCTTGATTTGTAAAATATAGACCACATTTATTAATATTGCCAAGTACAATAAATTGTGAAAGATTTCATGCCGATTTGTTAAATGTAACATATTTTAAATAGCACTTAATGGTATTTTTATTTATGCAAGGCTGAGTGAAAAGGAGATCTGGTTCTCCTTTGGGCTGTGGCAGTCACAGCACGAGTCGGAGGCATGCATACAAATCAAGGGCAAAGAAACCGCTGCTGGGATGCTTTCCTGTCTGAAGATGTGAATCCGTTCAGGTCCGTAATAGTCAAATTAAAGTAACAGCACCCACTGAAGTTTGGCCACAAGCACAGCTGCACCATGAATATGTTTTGGGGTTCTTGTTTACACTTCTGAAATGATCCGTTAATGTATGGGAAGGCTTACTGCATTCCAAGCTAAAATTCATCATTGAATGGATTTGTACTGGGCAGAATTACAGCAGATTAGAAAAATGAACGGGATGCCTTTCTTTTATTTGGAGAGTGGTGGTGCCAGTGGAGCTGTGGAAGGAGTGCTGTCTTTCAACACTTGGTCCAGAAATTAAGAAGAGGTCATTAAAAATGTTTGGGTTTTAATTACATTTCGTTTAAGAAAAATAGTCTTTCCTTCAGTTTTCAAAAGGCCATGCCAGGGAAACAGCCTTAAAAATGCTTGCAAGTACACAGGTAACAAGATAAGTTTATTTTTAACTTAGTTTTAGAATATATAGATTAAGTAACATTAAAGGTGTGCTTTGACTATTTTCCAGAGATATATTTTGAATAATAAGCATGGGCAGATGTGAACTACTTCAGGGTATAAATCATTCTATTGATATGGCAAATTTTGTATAATCAAGTGTACTGTAATACTGAGAATAAACAGACTAGGAGACAATTTACAGAATTACTAATGGCACCCTCAAACGGATGTAGTTTTTCTGTACTGAGGTAAATCCCTCCAGGCACAGACCTAGGTGGCTAGGAAATCTGATAAATATCAGGAGTAAAATTTCAGTGCCTTATTTCAAATCAAAAGGAGTCTTTGCAGTGAGAATAGATGAAGAAATGGGGAGCTGTTCCTGAGTGAATTGTAAGATTCTTTACTCAGGTAGTATGATCTGAGATAACCACTGCTTGCCTTGATTGAGTGATACGCACCAGAGGTAGTAGTTGTGGACAGATAAACCTTCCTCCTTTGTTACATGGCTTTTGTTTCTAGATAATACCAGTGAGAACTAAGACATCAGGTGTTCAAATGCTCAGCTCCTCCCTTGCAAATGCGTAAGGTCAAATTCAGTCCTGCAATTAGAAGGGAAAATCTGCTGTGCCAGAAGCTCTGCCTCCAACTTAGATCTGCTCCCTAGGTCAGGGTAGAGACTAGGTCCAATGTTTCAAAGGTCTGTCCAAACAATCTACATGGAGACCAGATCAGGCCTTGGCTATTCAAAATATTTCCAGTGGTCATGGCTAGGAAACCATACTTTGTTTTCACTTAAACTGCTGTTACAGACTATATCTTGCTTGCATTTCCAAACGGTGCTGTCAGGGGTGGATTTCTGCTAACACAGCATTGGGAATGACCCATCAGCTCAGTGGTAGAACGGTGAAGCTGCAGTCACATTCCAGTATGATGGAGCTGTGTGTGTCATTCGGATTTGAACACAGCTGCAGCAAGCATCCATAATTCAAATTAAGTGTTATTTAGGAGGGTGTTTGGAAACGTGATTAGTGTTCCAGCATTGAGATTTATTGTTTCCAGATTGGTAGACAATTTTATAGTTTTAACAATTTAGAGTAATTTGGAAAAAGCCTCTAGTGTAGAATCTGTTTTTAAAAATCTATGTAGAGCAAGCAACAAAAGTCAGATGTACTCAGCTAAGCCTGACTTTGCAAGTTCCACTACGTACCTTGCATTTCATAAGGCTTTGGTCACGCATTTGCCTGTATGGGTGTCCCCCCCTCTGCCTGAGGGTGTGGGTTGACAGATGAGTCAACAAAAGATTAGGGGGTCTCACATGTGAAGCACCAACTCACAGCTGGGCTCCCTCTGCATCCTGCTTCTCTTTTGTGCACAGCTGTCACTCAGGTGCACAAGGGCCTGTATTCATCTTGCATACTTTTACCTCTCTAAAAGGCAGCCACATGGCATAATCTAGGCAATAGAGACTACTTCCAGGGAGAAAATTGTATCAATCCATACTCCAAACTTTTACACTATGTGTCCCAAAGACCTATCTTAGCTTGGACCTTTGGGCAGGACAGATGAGTGTGATGATTCACAGTCAGATCTGTTTCAAATGCAGACAGTGCAGATAAAACAATTTATTGAAAATAAATTGCTTGGATGAAAGGTATGGAAATGCCTTTGTGGCATCTGCAGCCATATCAGCCACATCACATTGTGGCATCATGTGGCAGCTGCAGAATCTGTGATGGCAAATTCACTAGTGAGGAGCCAGAAGAACATCCTGTCCTATTTGCAGGGAGGATATTTGAGAGTAGCGGAGGGTCTATTTACATTTTGGGTGCAATGCTCTCAGTATTGATTTCAAGACAATTCAAATAAAAGATCCTGATGAATGCTGTCTCAGCAGTCAAACACAAAAAATGTTGATTGATGGTAACATGTTCTGAGAGACAGAAGCCATCACAAAGACAGGTGAGGAAAAACATTATATTAGATTATATTATCCAAAACAAACAATAAACAAAGGTCTCTACTGCCATCAAAAAGAATAAATCAATAATAACAAATTCTCTTTTTCTGTGATCTGTATTTAGTTATTCAGGCAAGATGCAGAAAAATCGAACCATTAGTGGAAGCCAATTTGGATGAAAATGTATGTGCAAATCTGCTTCCTCCAGCTAAACTGAAGATGAATTATAATTGCAAAATGTGTTTTTTTCTGTGCTTTGTACCTTACCCTTCTTGAAAACTATTTAGAAAGTGAATGTGTTGCAATTTCTAAAGAAAAGGACGCAAATAAGTGATGCTTTTAAAAGTTTACTGTGTTGTATTTTTCCACAGTGACCTTTGGCAGAAACAGTCAATGATATTGTATAAATATTTGTTTGTGGGATTAGCATTCTCCTCTGATTTGCAGCCCTTTCAAATATGGGACGAAAGGGAGTCTCAGCGGTCTCTTCTGCAGAGTTTGCCCAGAGAGCAACGCCCTTCGTTCTGAGAGGAGTTATTCACAAACAGATTTTGACTGCTGCCTGGGGGTGTTTGCTGGCCAAAGACTTGTGAAGAAGATGCTGGTGTGGCACAGGGATCCCTGAGAGTGTGAGGGAGCTTTGGTGTGGGTGGGGAGCAGGCCATGCTACCCGGGCTGTCTTATGTATGTACGGCCATGACTGTCTTTGCCAAGATCAGCCAAAAGCTTCCTTGCTTATGGGTATAACAAAGATAATGTGCCCATAAAGGGCAAGCCAGGTGCCACAAAACTACTGCCCCCTTCTCTTACAGCAGAGATGAAGCTATGGGCAGGTGTCACAACTGATCCTGTCAAGAGCAAAGGACGACACTCTTTTGGTTTAACAGTAATTTCTGATTTTTTAATTCTATTTTGGAAACTATTTGCTGTTTTATTTTCCAAAATCAGTCTCTCTTCTCCTAAGTAACATGGAACTTATTTCTGCTGTCTTTCAAGATGATTGAAACTTCAACAGAAGAGGACATCTGGCCTGGCACACGGAGCCGACTGTGCAAGTAACTTCACACATGAACACACATGTGCGTGCCCAGAAAAAACATTCCCCATATAACTGTGCAAACAGAAACCTTTTGGCACAAGTGTTTATGAAAGAGCAAATAAAAAGACTGAAACATACTTAAACTAAGTGGCTTTTAAGTGTGGTGATAGAGAATTGGAAGGGGCCTTGCTGAGTTACCAAGCCGAGTCTCCTTGAGATCACTGGTGACTGGTTATTACAACTGCTTTCTCAGTTTATCAAGTTCTGTTTTAAAAAGTTACATTTGTGACCTTCCAACTTCCCTGTTGGAAGTGCTTTTTAGAGCCTCACTCTTTCGTTCACAGATCCCCTAGCAATAGTTCACAAACGCTTTCTAGTATTTGTCCAGCTCCTCTGTGGGGTTATTTGAAAGACAGTATCCTTAAATAGATTTTGTTACTTGACCAGATTATATTTCCCTCCTGTTCATCATATGAGATTCCCTATGGATTTTGGCGCTGCTACTTCTGTAAAGACAACCAGGATTGAATATTTTAAGGTGGAGGTAATCTTTCTTCTGTTTAATAATTCCCTTCCACTGCAGAAGGGACTTGTTCCAGTCATTATTCTGGCTATCAGCCATGCCAGCTGTAATTTCACCTGGAAGCAAAACCACAGAACAGCTCCCACCTCTACAGAGAAACTTTCTCTACTTTGCTAGCAAGGGAAGTGCTTTTGACTTGCAGCCAGACTCCTGAAACTGAAATGATTGCTTAACATGTCGGTGGTGTCAGCAGTGGGGATGGTTCTCAGGAGGAAGCCCATGTCCAGAGTCTGGGGGGTTGCTCGTGGCCTTTCAGCTGTATTCCCTGGAAGAGGTGTTTTCCGATGGGCCGCATCCTTTGTACCATTTCACATTTCTACAACTCTGAAAACAAATGCTATTAACTATACCTTTGCCCCAGCTGGAATTTAGCTTAAACTCATACACAGATTTCATTAGTTAGTCTAGCTAAAATGACCTGTTGGTAAATGTTTCATGGACTAGATCACAGTGGAAAGAAAACTAAACGCATATTTCAGTTTAGAGAGCTGCCTAATTTTCCATCATTTAATGAGTATCATCTTCTTTATCTCACAACTTGTGTTATTCATCAACTTATGTTATTCATGACACTATTTACTGGAAAGTAATGGCACCATTTACCAGAAAGCTAGTTTAATCTACTACTCATTGTTTGCATCCATTATATAAAACTGACCTTTCATCTTTAGCATTGTGTCTTTCATGAAGCCTTGCCAGAGGAACAAGAAATCTGTCTGATCAGACAGCTGCGAGGCATCTGACATAAGTGAAGGGTGGTGGTATCATCACCATCACATACAGTGATAAATGAGTCCATTTCACAAAACCTCAGAGCTAGTGTTGTTTGCATGAAGTCAACAGCACACAAATGAATGAGGGAGGCTCGTGTCCTGGCTTGGAGTCTATTTAGGAAATAGTTTACTATGTAACTGAAAAGACTGATTGGGAAGCATTCAAGAGAAGCGTAATAAGCTCGCACAAATTTGAAACATCTCCTGAAGGGTTTGAATATGATTGCAGATTAGACATTGCCTCAGAGAATCTGGGCATTTCTGTAGAGGCCAGACTCCTTAGATGAGCAAAAGTCATGGGACTAAATTCTCCACAGCCCTTCTGTGCAGAAGCAGAGAAGAAGGAGGCACTGCCAAACCAGCAACGTAAAAACCTACATAATCATCTGACTAAGCAAAACGATCAACTCCACTGCCTGGAAGATGATGAGCTGCAGAGGGATGAGGAGATATTTTTAATCTCCTGCTCAAGTAGTGTGACATGGCAAAGCCCTACTTGATATTTCTGTAAGACTTGATGTAAGTCTGAGCCTTTGATGCTCTGCTGTCCCAGAAACAAACCTTTGTCGTCCAAGCTGAGCTCAAGCACAAATGTCAAAGCTACAAAACCTTCATCCCAATCCTGCTGTAATCAATGAAAAGCTCCTCGATTTCAGAGACTGTGGATCCTCCTTTGAGTATGAAGGCATTCACAAAACTCTAAAACCTTGTTGGTCGCCTCATTAGTCCTATTAAGAGAGCACTTTATGGCTTTTACTTTTTCTATCACTTTAGTTTTTGTCTAAATTAAACTAAGTTTCAAGTACTATCCTTTTTCAGTTCGGGCATACTCCAAACTGTTTAGAATATTTTTGCAAATGGAGAAGTGTACCTGTCCCAGACTCCTGTGAATCAAAAGCTGGGGTTTAGCAGTAACTGAAAAGAGAACGAAGGCCAGAAAAAAATCATTAAGTGTCAACGCAGAGGGTACAGATTTTGAAACATATGAGTATATAAAAACAAGATTTAATGTCAGGTGTACTATAGGCAATTGTCATGTCTACTTAATTACTGTAGACATGATGAATAGATATCTGAGTCATCCATTGCTTATCCTATGCTGGAGAAAAGATCCCAAGACTTGCTCACTGACGCAGCTCAGAAAGTATTGGTACTCTCAGTGACAACCATTCTAACGTATTTACATTTCTGTACATTGAAGCTACGTTACTTTACCGATAGTGGCTGTCTCCCTATGAAAGCTTACATTCACCACCAAGCTCATGTTGGGATTTTCTGTTATCAGCAGAGAGAACTCAGTGGTCCAGGAGATCACTCCAACTTTGTGATTCCAAGACACATACATTAACATTTGGACAATTTTTATGACTATCTTGGGTTTCTCTGCCCTCACTCCTCCAGTTCACTGCTCCTGGCCTGATCCCTCTACTCTGTTAGTAAGTAAACAGTCCTAATAGCAGGCTTTTCTTTTTTAACATTTGCATGTATTGTACACACAGTAAGGAGTATATGCTATTAAGAGTACAGATTGCAACAAAGCTCTATATCCAACTCTCAATATATTTATGGGCTTCTTTTTTCCATATTATGAATTAAATTGGGCAAAGGCACAGCGACATCTGAGCAGTCTCTGCAGTTTACTGTGGGACTTTCATGGATAGTTAAACCAACCTGTCCCAAATGCCCAGATGAGTCTAATTATAATAACATGTTGCTTCAGGCAACCTAGCTCTGCAGAACATTTTATTGGATAGATTATATTTACTACTTGAGTTGGCTTATTTAGAAATAGGTCAGGTATGTTTACAAGATAGGCAGTGTGCAGTGTATCCGGTGTCTGCAGAGCAAAAAGCCTTGAGCTGCATCCGTACTGCTCAAGTTTTGGGCTCTGGGCTAGTTTGGGAAGCACCTCTGTAGCCTCTGGTACACACTGTGTTAGATTTTCAGCCTGAAGGGTTTTAAATAAAGAGGTAGCTCTGTAAAAGTTTCCATAGTGAGGCTTTTACCCTGCACCACTTAAAAGCTTGACCTGTCCTGGGCTTTGCATCTTGGTGCTTGACGATGCAATACCCTGCTAGTTTTGGAAGAGCATTTGATGCTCTTTGCAGGCATCTGATCTCTCTGGGGTGAGCCCTGGTGTGAATACAGCTATGCCATGGCTTTCCCCGCAGGAAGCCCCTTGTCTGGCTCCAGAGGGAGTGCTGGCAGTGAGGGCTTGAGACCATGCTCCCATTTGGTGTGTAGACACAGTCCGACCAACAGAAGAACAAGTAAGGAAACTCTGGGCATGTGTGAAAATATCCCACACAAATGCTTGCTCCAAAGCACTGGAAAGAGTGGCAGACAAGATGCAGCCTGGAAAAGAGCTCTACCATTTTACTGCTGCACTGATTGGGTTTCTTTATGGACCTTCTGCCGTAAATGAAGGCAGTCTCTGGGTAGAAAAGACACAGGAATCTGGGCTGGGCTTCTCCATGACCTTCTCAATGTCTCCTTTCATGTACGATGAGCATTGCTGCCCTGCTTATGTAGCTGATGGTGATATGGTCAAGAGGGTCAGCTTAGGACTGAGCAGGTCATACACAAGCTCAACGGCAGACCTATTTCAAAGGGCCTTTTCTCAGAGGTAGCGTAGGGAGTTGCAACCTGCAGAGCCACCTGGCAGCTGCAAGGTGACAGAGCAGCTCTGCAGCTGCACAGTCACTCCCATGTCACCTGGAGCAGGCGCTCCACTGAGGGCGCGCTCATGTAGCCTTGTTTGGCCCCCTCCACACTGAAGATACAGATTTTTCTTGTAATTGGAAACAGAAACTGTCTTGTACCAGGGCTGTACGTTACAATTTACTCCAAGAGGTTATGAAGGCACCTGCTGTCTCCACTACGAAAGCTTTCCAATATTTCTTTCTGAAAAAGCAATAGTGATGAAATATTTAGAAAGGTATAAATTCACATTTTTCAGAAATAGCATACATTTATTAGTTCCATTTTTTTTGTTGCAAGCCTAAGTAAATATTTTATTAGACCCTAAGTGCACAGCTCAGAACCTGATATTTTAATTTTCTTTGGGAAATGCAAAATCATTATTTTTACAACTGACCAGCGACACACAATATGATTATTACCATTCATAGAACATTTCTAGTAATGTTGATTTCCTTGCTGAATTCAGTGTAACTGTTTGTTTTGGGGCATTTTCAGACTTTTAATTGGAGTGGAGACAGGATCTGCTGAGCTCTGTGTGGTATAAAGCATTTGCAATATAAATAGTACTTGCACACGTAGCATATAAGGTGAAAATTTCAGAGGACTTTGTCTTCAGTTAGGTTGACCACATGAATTGTTTGTGCATTTAGTGGCTAGACTTTTCATTCCATATATTTTAAGTAGCAATATTTATACCATCTATTTCAGTTTACATTTTTAAAATTTGTGTGCAAATGCAAGTTCCTAATAAAAGAATAACTCAACATGGGCATATGTATGCAATACAGTATATATATGCAACAAGGCCTATCTCTTGAAAGAACTTAAGCCTCTTTAAAAACACTGGATTTGTTAAGTAGATATACTTCCTGGGTTTGGACTCATTTGCTGAGTGGTTGATGCTTTAGTGGCTCTCTAGCAATGAAATAGAGTAACAGCTATAGATATATCAACCAATACTGCTCTATAGTGCCACAATTTCCCACATCATCATGGGAATTGTCTTACACTATGGATGATCAAATAAATACATTTGACAAGATTGCTATCTGGTTTTAGATCCACTAGGGAGACATCTATGCTCCTTTGACAGGGAGGTGTCAGTAAGAAAGTCACTCTTCCTAGACTCTGTAAATGATCTCTTGCAGATATAGGCAATTGAGGGTAATTCTGACCCTCTTGATTAGACTCCTGCTCTGACTCACACTCAGTATCACACTCTTTGAATAATGTGAGACCCATGAAATAAAAGACAAATCTGAAGAGGTAAAAATCATGTGTATCAACACTCTGTCAGCAAAAGATCTTGTGCAATCGAAACACATTGTCTCTTGTGGTGATAATGTGTTAACCAATGGAGCAAACAGCAAGGGTCAATAAAGATCAATAAAGGTCAATAAAGATCAAAGATCAACTGATCCTAATGATCAAAGAAAAAAAATCCCTAAAATAGCAAGACTGAAATTTAAATCCTTATTCACTTTAAGAATTCTGCCACAGCTTAAAGATGGTCATTGGAACCAAGTCTGGGACCAGAAGCAGTAACACCTATATGTTTTTGATCAGGTACTCAGGTATGGGAGGTCAGTAATGTGGATCATCTTTCTGAAGTGTCAGGCTATTTAACCTAGAATGGGGAGGGTGCCTTTTCCCATAGCTAGGGATGCTGTCGAGCAAGGATTCTCAGAGTAAAAGCTGCTTCTAAACCAAAGTACTGATTGCCAGAAGGGCTGGAGCAGACCTATCTGCATGTGTGCCTGACACTTCAGAGGAACCTTCTCTGGAGCCTTCAGACCAACCAGCTGCTAGCTTGAATATAGCTACTTGAAAGCAATTCACATGAAGTCATTTTGAGAAGCACACATTATCCCTAGTGCTAGGCAGAATAACACGTTCTTTACAGTCCTCTAGGACATGTATCCAACTGGAAATTGGCTCCTCATCCCCTCAGATTACATAATGAATTATGTTTTGAAACTGCATTTAAAAACAAGCAAAACTACTCTGAGGGTGGGAGTACTTACAGACTCATACTTTAATATATTAATTGCATTCATTTGTCATCACTTGAACCTAAATACCCTTGGACTTCATTAAAGTTGCCAGAATCCCATTCCCCTCCCACAGCTGAATGTCCAGAAGTAATCCATTTAAGGGAAAATGAAGTGAGAAACTTCTGGAGTCCCCCATAAGACCCTAGGGCAAGAGAGATGGAGAGGAGGAGAAACTGCAGCAGGATGGATGCATGAGCTGACTGCAGGCTGCAAAATTAGCAGCAGAGTTAGTGCTTAGATGCACTGTCTCAGCAGAGCAGTGGCAGAGTCTTTCTAAACTTTTGGACAACAGGAGCATGTACAAGAGATTCCTCTTCAGCTCTTATTCAGACCATTTTCCAGCAGACACGTTGCCTATGTCTATTCTTTCTCTGAGCCCAGTATTCTCCTCATTTGGGCCTCCAAGGGTTTCTGATGCAGAACTGAGACACAGTGTATGCAAGTCTAGGGAATCCACCTCTGAGTGATGTTTCCCTCTGCTCTGGCTGTTTGACCATCCTTTCCCTCTTTGCCACTGCTGTCTGTCATTGAAGCCCAGCACACTGCAAAGGGACAGGTTTGCAGTGAGATTTCCTTCCCCAGCATCACTGCCCTAATTTCCCAGGCCACCTTGTTCTCCACCACCCCTGGGAAAGTTTCCCAGAGCAGATGTCTTCTCACACCTCCTGCACTGCAGCTCAGCAAACTCCCATTCCTCCATGAGTAAGTCCCAAAGAGTAATATCTACAAAAGTTCCTGAGCAATATTTATGGCTTTAGCATTGTCCTCAGGCATACAGATGGATCTGGAAGGACAAAACTCTTGTAATCCTGTGGGTTTTCTGTAGCAGTTCAGCAAAGCTTTGCAGAAGGATCTACTTGGACAGCCCTGATTAGGAGCTTTGCAAGCTGACGGCTCTGTGATAGGACTGGCAACCCCATCCTGCATTTATCCTATGCAGGCAATTAAACATACTACATCACCTCAGTCTCAGGCCTGAGGCAGAGCACCTCCTAGTTCTTCTATCCCTATCCCTCTTTGTTCAGTCAAGCATCCAGCAAAGATTGTCCCATAAATACGCCTGTTCACCATCATGTTGCTCAGCTCATATTTTACTTATGCTATATTCATATTGCATATGCATCATCTTAATTGTTTCATAATGTTGTAAAAATTGGCCAGTATAATCAGCAATGCTGGATTGCATTAAGCAAAGTCCTTTTTGAAATGTCCTGAAATATTAGTTCCATATGATAAAGTCCATAAAATACAATCTAGATGCCAACGAGATTAGGAAAATGGGCTCTTTTCCACTTAACTAAATACTGGAAAGATACACAAGTTATTAGCTTTATATCAAAATAACGACCTCTTGAGACTCTGCTGAAGGATTTAGGAACTGGGTAAAAATGAATAAATAGCACATAGAGAGACACAGTCCCACCTTCCACCATCTCACACACACTCAGAAGAGCATTGAAACGTTCTTAAGTTCAGGCACAAAAAGACCCTGAGCAACGTACCAAGTGCTTTAACACTGTGGCTATTCTTCATAGCCCACCTGAAGTGTGCGCTGGCATACCCAGCCCAGAGCACTCCCAGTTTGAGGAGCTGCTCTTCATCTTCCTGCAGGGAGGGGAAGAACAGGTTCATGCCTCCCACACTTGCTGTCCAAGAGGCAGATCTGTCTGGAATCATTTAAAAGCATATGGCACAGTGCTCTGTTCATTTACAGGTCCCTGCATCCCCCAGGATGGCAGAATGAATCGTGACAATGAGGATTCTTCATTTGTCTCAGTTCTGACCAAACACCTCATCTAGCCACTATGTGAGAAGAACGGCAAGGTTAAAGAAAGTTGAGGACTTTCTTTACAAACAGTGGTTGCCGAGTATAACTTCTGCATCTCCCTTCTGACAGAGCCAAAGCTGAAAGTATATCCAAAAGTTGTCTAGGATGACTTGGCAAGCAGGAAAAGTGCGCAATGGGTTTCACTGGAAAAAAAATGAGATATTAATAGGTTAGGGTTTATAAATAGAGAATTGAACAAGCAGCTTCCTCCTAGTGAGACAGTCTGAGAAAATTCAACTGGTGGATAAAAGTTTTAAAGGGAAAGGCAGAGAAAAAGTTTGAGTATTTGCAACATGGAGTTTGCTGAGATACATGTAAGGTTCAGGAAACATCGGAGGAAAAAAGAAAGATTTTTCATTTCATTGAAATACATGAAGCAAATGAGAAATCAGTTCCAGCCCCTTCTCTCCAAGCTGTCTTGGCTCTCCTGCAGTGACAGGAGTAAAAAGTTATTTTTGTCCTCAGTCTGCAGTGCATTCAGGGAATATCTCTGATGGGGGAGCCTGGGCCACTTTTGCATGGGTAGCTCCCAGGGCAGAATTGATCATTCTTTGGAATTCTGTGTTATTCCATTATTTAAAAAAATGACGTCACAGTTCCACCCTGAAAAAAAAATCAGTAAGGAGGAATCAAATGCCCCCTTTTCCCACTCCAGGGTATTAATTGCAAACTGTGCGGTGCAAATGACTGCATCCTCAAGGATTCCCAGGATCTAGAATACACCCAGGACCAACACAGTCAGCCCTCAGGCTGTTTTTAAGAGTCCCTCCATTTTAGCAAGTATCATTTCCTTTTAGATGAGAAGTGTAATTAGAGTGTTGCTAGCCCAGCTGGGTTTTCTGAATAGAATATGAGCTGCATATAGATAATTCCATGAAAACACTACTGGAAATTCAAATGCTTATCTAATCTTTACGTCTGGCAACCTGTACTACATTACTGATTGTTGGTACCAGTGAAGCATAATAAAGCTTTTACATCCAAAGGAAATTAAGCCAAGAAAAAGAGTGCCATTTAGTTCAGAGGAAAGATGTTCATACATTTTTATACTTTAAATGACTCCATTTGAGAGCTTGGAAAATTAAAAGGGCACTCAGCCAAAAATAGCTCAATGCAATTCTACTGAATGCAAGCTAAATAAGGATCAGCCTTATCTAACTTCTCAGAGGTACATTAACCAGAGACATTGTATAAAGTTCCAAAACTATCATATGCCTAAAAGGGATTAGGGGATAAGTAAAGTGAAGAAAACCAATTTATTCATAATGTGAAACAACAGGTCATAGAAACTAGCTCAAGATAGTTCCAAGAGAGAGAGCAAGAGCAAAACAAGAGTGGAGCCCATTTGTTTAAAGAGGGATGAAATAGCTTTATGTTGAATCACTGGACAAAATGCTCTGGTTTAAGCTGAAACTATTTCCAGGTGTATAATTTACGTAGGGAAAGGAAATTCTAATAATCTGCTTTTAGTAAGAAGAGAAAGGGGACGCTAATCTATTTCCTTACAGTTAATAGTCCATCAAAAGGGGGAGCCAAACATCATATGTTCATATATTTGGTTTGCCCTAAGCAACACTATAAAACTCAGCTGGGAATGGAAGATGGCAATTTGCCTTTCCTTCCACTTATTTTATTTTCACCCTGATACCTCCAAATTTTCCTCCTCCTTACTTGACTTATTTGCCCCTATAGTTGACACATGCCTCATAATTTTACTGATTCTTCCTTACTGGTTCCTTTTCTAGGAAGAAGACAGTGAGGTTTTTTGCTGAGCTGGGTAAAATTCATTGTTTGCATGTATAGAATTTTGCACCAAAAAAGGCAATTTCCTTATTCTCTCATGTCTATCGATTTAAGATTTCATCCCCTAGAGAAAACGGCTCTTTTATTTTGAGAATGACAACTTGTCACTGTGCTCATTGTACTTCTTTCTTTTTTTGAGGGGAGGGAAAGGGTGGGCTGAGGGAAGCCATTTTTCCCCAAATGAACAAGATTTCACTTGCTTGAGCTTTTAGACTGACCCATCCACACATTAAAAAAATGATCTAGTTTAACTCCTAAAGAAATAATTAGGGGGCCATTTGCTGAATTTCAGAAAAGTAGGGAAGCAAAGAAAGTGTGGTAAATATCACATTTCCTAATGGATAAATTGCACACTTCTAGTTTTCCTTTGTGAAAGGTCAAATACCAGAAAGATACTCAGCTGGCAAATTGTTTGTTTTATAGACAAAAAGGGTCAATAAGAAGATTCAGAAACACTTTTACAAGACATCACAGCGCAGGATACGGCTGCCAAGTGTGGAAATTTATGTAGAAATTGTTCAGATGGTAAGAGCTTTTTGAGAAGTCACTAGAGTTATCTTTTCAACCCTTTGGCCCCAGCAAACCATGGTGGTTTGACCATTTTGCTGTTCAGTCATGCCATGGTGACATTTGATCCAGATCATATGTGGCCATTTACCTGAAGACCAATGAAGTAAGTGTGAAAGTAACTGTAGTCGTCTAGGACCATGGCACAACCACACACCCCAAAGACTTAGAAAGTGTCTGAGTTTTTAGTGCTAGTGATGATGGAAGCAGACTTCATGTCATCAAAAGTCCTCTGAACACAAGATAGGCAGACCAGCTTGCTGGTTCCCATGGTTCTTCTATATACAACTAGAAACATTTGCAGGGCTGTCACAAGAATGACAACATCTTAATTAATAAGAATTCATTAAGAGGAAAAAATGACAACAGAGAATGTTAAATCTGCAGTGATCCAAGGTTTTTCCTGACCCCACTCTACCTGTTCTTGTCTCAGACAGGCAAACTGCAACTTTGGTGTCACTGCAATATCTTTGATGTATTTTATTGGATTTTGAAACCTAAGGACTTCATAAAATCACCACTCTGTTCTGATTTAAATGTTAAATATTTTGTTTCAAAAGTCATTTTGGTAAAAATGAATCAAAATAAGTTTCAGCTGAAAATGTTTTCTGCTTCTTTTCAGTTCCAAAGGGAGCTAAACTGGATTGAGTGAATAATGCCTGTTTGACCCAGAGAATGATATAAGCAATTAAGGAGATGGGGAAAGGAGTAGAAATCATGGAGCCAGCTCCTGCCAACCCAAAGCTAAGTACACAGCAGGGAGGAAGACAGCAGTTGGCAAAACCAATAGCAATGAAAAAGCAGTCACTTGAGACTAAGTTTAAATGATTCCATTGACTTCAGAGAAAAAGATCTGTTTCTCCTTGAAACTGCAAAATCTGTTTATAAATCTCTTTTTACCTTTTTTTTAAGTGACATTTCAAAATGAAAATGTCATTCTGAAACCAAACGTTCCAATGCATAAATATCCCAACCACATAAAACATTGTGACATTCTCAAAACTTCTCTTTCCTTTTATTTGTCCAATAGGAACCAATCACCAAATTCAACCAGGATTCACAAATAGCTGAGTACCTTCCCAGTTCACTCTTCTCCAAAATTTTCCTTTGCTTTAACCTCAAATTTTCTAACACTGTGTAAGGGGGAAGAAGGGGCCAATTGTTCTTCCTCCCTGCTCCACAGAGGGAAAGCGAATGTCAATGAATAACCTACTTTTACTGTTCCAGAGCCTGTGAATTGCGGTCTTTTCTCACTATGTATAAATACGCTTTGGCCCCTCCTGGGAAGTTGGACTTTGCAGGGGTTCATTAGTTTATTGGTTGTGACCATACTTCTGGCTGATTAGGATTTGGATGCAACTCACTATCACCACTCACCACTCACCAGATACATCATTTACAGCACAGATGAAAGACAAGCCAAGAATATTCCTTCCTGGCACTCCCGAATGTACACAGGGTTTTCTGTTCAGGGGAACAGAATTCCCTCCTCTTTTGGTGTCAGATCTCACATTGAACAGCTGCCTTGGCAGAAACGTGCACCTCCTGGGTGACAGAGCAGCAAAACGTTCTGAGATTGCAGAGGAGGAAGAGGAGACATTATTAACCATGGCCATTAGGATCATGGCATTACAGTACAGAAAGTCTTACCAGATCCCCAAATACAGATTTTCACAAGGAACAGCAACACTCCCCCCCAGAACGGACTTTCTGTTGCCTTCTCTGAGATCTGCCTGCTTCTAGAGCCCTCATCACCATGTTGTCAGGAAGAGCACCTGGATGAATAGATGCCAAATTCAGGGGAAAATCTGTGTGGAGAATAAGTTAGTTTAGTGTATGCTGTCGTCTGGCTTTGTTTAACATGGATATTTAACAAGCTCCGAGTCCCTTTAGGTTAACTTGCACCAAAACATGCCATAACCAAATATAAGATCTTCCAGTTCCAGCTGCAGTAGGAGATGTTCCAGTTCCAAGGTGCTCCTCCTTGCTCCCCAGCTGGTGGTTACTACCACCACAGTTCTCTTGGCTTTGTTTGAAACTTAGAGCAAAAGTGATACTTCAACAGATTTTGTTGGGGTAACCTGCTTGTTTTTCCCTTGAATATGCAAGGACAGGGGCACACAAGATTCTTCTCCAGTTCTGCTATGAGGAACAGCTAAACTGCTGCAAAGACTTTAACTTTTTAGCTGTTTGCTGAGTGAACATCTGTCCACAACTGCAAGGGGCAACTCATGAACAGATATGAGGAGCTACTTGAGGTAGAGGGGTCTTAGCACTATTTGTTCCTCACTATTATCCTTCCTCAGGTCAGCTCCTTTGGTGCTGACTGCTGTGGTCCCTGAACAGCACCCAGCAACTTGTCCTGGTGCCACCAGGACAAGACAGAACCAGGTGCAGTGATACATGTGCTACTGCACTAGAAGAAAAAGGCAACTGTACTGACCGTCTCCTCAGCCACAGATGCTGTGACCTGCCACATGTCAGGGGAAGTGTCTCAACCTGCATCTCTTAGCAGGAGAGAAGAGAGCCCTATTCTGTCCTGTATTATGTGCCTTGGTGCCCAGACTTCTCTTCCCACCCAGGCTTCATCCATTTCTGATTATACCAGATGTATTTCAGTCATTTTTACTTAAAATAGTTATTATAGTACTCAGACAACTGCATGTCACCCGTAAGTTTGCCCTGTGATTGTCTCCAGGCATCACATAGTCAGCTCAGCAAATCTTTTAAGGAAAAGACAAAGCTGTATCAAAAAGTCATAGACTCATAGAATGCTCAAGGTTGGAAGGGACCTTTAGAGGTCATCTAGTCCAATCCCCTGCACACGCAGGGTCTCCTAGAGCATGAGACACAGGTCATGTCCAAGCGGGTCTTGAACATCTACAGAGAAGGAGACTCCACCACCCCTCTGGGCAACCTGTTCCAGGGCTCTGTCACCCTCACTGATAAGAAATTTTTCCTTAAGTTCCTGTGGAACTTTTGGTGCTTTAGTTTGTGGCTGTTTCCTCTAGGCCTATCAGTGGCCAGTACTGAAAAGAGGATGGCCCCATCCTCCTCATTCCCTCCCTTGAGGTACTGGTCAGGTCCCTTCTCAGCTTTCTCTTCTCCAGGCTGAAGAGGCCCAGCTCTCTCAGCCTTTGCTCATAGGGCAGATGTTCCAGGCCCCTAATCATCTTCGTGGCCCTGCGCTGGACTCTCTCTAGCAGCTCCACATCCCTCCTGCACTGGGGAGCCCAGAACTGCACACAGTACTCGAGGTGCAGCCTCACCAGGGCTGAGTAGAGGGGCAGAATCACCTCCCTCGACCTGCTGGAGACGCTCTGCTTAATGCACCCCAAGATCCCATTGGCCTTCTTGGCCACGAGGGCACACTGCTGCCTCATGGTCAACTTGTCGTCCACCATGACGCCCAGGTCCCTCTCTGTGGGGCTGCTCTCCAGGACATTGGTCCCCAGCCTGTACGGGTGTCTGGGGTTATTCCTGCCCAGGTGCAGGACCCTACACTTGCCCTTGTTGAATTTCATGAGGTTTCTCTCTGTTGTCCAGTATGTCCAGGTCCCTCTGGATGGCAGCGCAGCCCTCAGGGCTGTCAGCTACTTCTCTTGGTTTGGTGTCATCAGCAAACTTGCTGAGGGAGCACTCTGTCCCTTCATCCAGGTCGTTAACAAATAAATTGAACAGGACTGGGCCGAGGACTGACTCCTGGGGGACGCCACTAGCTACAGACCTCCACCTAGACTCAGTCTTTGATTTGAAATTCTCCTTATAGAATAATAAGTGAAAATTCTTAAAACACACACAGGATCACAAATTGCTGCATCTCAGGTGTGCAGCCTGTTTCTCAGATATCACTGTATTAAATAAGTCCTCCCAGAAGGATAGCAACGCACTCAAATAATGCTTCTATCCAATAACTTGAGTGAGGGTAGGGACTCTGTTCTGCCCCAGCTAAGTGGCAGCAGAGGAGGGGGGGACTACAGAGTAAGAGCTGACCCATGCCCGCAGGAAAGGCTGCTTCATGGACTACTTCTTGGGCAATTTGTGAGGCAGCAAAACCCATACTGCTGCTGCCGCTGAAATAAGGAGGTTTCTGACAGGTAGACTGCAAACTATGCCCATGAAAGTGTCGTATCATGTGTCCATCCACTGCAGCAGCTAATACCCTCCATGACGAAGGCAAGGAAATGAACCCTTGACATTGAGGTGAACTGAGGCATGCACTTCCCTTTCAGACTGGCGAACAGATCAGGTGCCAGCACTGAGGTGTGGAGAAGCCCCTTCCTGTCTTCAGTCATGTCTTCTTGCACCACTTCAGCAATGATGGAGCTCGGTCATTTTTCTGCCTGTGTCTTAATGTTAAGCTATCCATCACCAGGACTATTTAGTTAGTTAGTTAGTTAGTTAGTTAGTTAATGGAATAGCTGAAAAATCAATATTAACAAAAGATCAATGAGGAAAGTAAAGTGGTAAACTGGATGTGGTGGATTGACAGAGTAATGACAAGGGATGGGATTCTCTAGAAGCTAAATACATCCAGCTACTCATGAGGTGGTATTGGTTGTGGGCATTTTTTGTACACTCAAAGTCTGAAACCTAGAATCTTGCCATCTTCAAATTTGAAAAAGCCACCTCAAACACATCTGTTTTTCCTGTCCTCAAGTTTCCATCATTTTATACATTCACAGTATTTTACTCTGTGAGCTTTCAAGAATTAATTGCACTTCAGCAAGATTCAAGGTATCTCCATCGCATCAGGTAGTTGTCTTTAGTGGTATTACGTAAGTCTTAAAGTTAGCACCTCATGCTTTCCAGATTAAGGACTTCTCAAAGACCTATCTTGTTTCAGTGCATGAGTACTTTATAAAAAACCTTCCAGCTTTCATTACCCTTCTGTCTCCGCTCTCCTTTACTTTTAGCAGCTTTTAAATGCTGTAGAGAAAGGAGGAGGATTGTCTGAAGGGAAAGTCTATTAATATTACAGGCTTTTCTGCTGTTCTATTAACCTCTCCAGATGCTTCAAAATGGGGCCTGCGTGAGTGCTGAGTACATACAGGGGTTTCCTATGTCTTAGGATTTTATTACACACATAGCAAAGAGGTCTCATATGCAATTATGAACTAGGGAATGGGATCACAGATCAGATGTGTGAGTCTCCCACTTCTCCACAGTGAATCTTCAGCCTATTCATCTGGCTAAGTCAGGTTAAAATGTGTGTCACAGTCAGTTATGCAGAGGCTTGTGGCAATGCTTAGGACTGGTTGTGAAGTGCAGAGGAGCTGCTAGCCACTGCAAAAGGCCACGTGCAAACCTACAGGCCATGGACATGCCATCCTGCCCTCTGTGTGGCTGCAAACCCCATAAAAACCCACGTCAGAAGGAAAAAGGCAAAACGAACCAGATCAAAATTCAGCACAAGATGATTGCTGGTGGTCCCTGTGGTCCCTGTCTACATGAGGCTGAAAACGGTTTTCAGTGGGGGTTTATTTTCTTAATGCTAGGAGGGCTACAGCTGAAAGTCTGTCACATTTAATGTTAACATTGAAGCTCGAGACTTCATATTGTAGTGATTAGTAGCAGGAACTGCAGAGATAGTAGTGTGCAAGCCAGAGGGAACATGCAGATTGGGTGTAAGAAGACTGTAGGGACCTCAGGTCAGCTCTGAGTAATGGAATTTATCTTTTTTAAAAGGGATTTCCTCTTTGATTAGTTTCTGAAATGCAAACAAAATCTCACAAGGCTTTGGGAAAGTTCTCCTTTCCTTAGATTTGACACCTAAAAGACTTTTACCCTCCTTGACAAGTCTAAATCAGATTATACACAATATATGATCCAAAGTGGGAAGCAATGTCAAACACATTGATGCTTTGGTTTTGCTTGTTTAAAAATTGCATTTTCATTCTTGGGGTTCAGTTCAAGTTCCCCCTTGACTTCAGGGAACTATATCTTAGTGATGGTGGCACACCTGAGAAAGCTCATAGGATTAGGCCTTTGCTTGCTTAGGTTTTGTTGGGAAAGAATTAAAAAACCTTAAAATTTTAGCAGAACAATAATTTTTGTCTCACCAAAAAAAAAAAAAAAGAGACCAAAAGAAACACATCATTCAAAGTAAATTTCAGTGCTGATTTTGTATGCCAGAGCCAAACCGTTAGGAAAATGTGCAGATAACAGAGTAACAGCTAAATAGGTTCACAGGGCCAGACTCAAATATTCTTCCTCACACTAAGAGCTCAAACCTTGAATGAAAATGAAATTATCAAAAATCCTTTATAATAAAGGCATCAAGGGCAAGACTAATCGGTCTGACACTATGTTTATAAATCCCTCTAGAAATAGATTGAAAACTCTTTGCTTTCCTTTTAAAAATATGTTGTTTTCTAAAACAGTAATAATGGAAGGAACAGGTGACAAAAATTTACCTGAAACAGGTGAGACAGTGGTAGTAGCAATTGCCATTAGTCCCAAGAGGATATTTTTTCAAGTATTTTGTGGCCTTATCCAGGAAAAATAACTATCACTCCCAGATATCTGGCACAGTTCAATCCCATTGACCATCTCCTAGTGCACATTGGCAGCTATTTGCTGAGAGTAGATCTTTAAAACTATCTTTGATCAGTGACTCTGGATTACACTGTGAGGCAGCCAGATGTATACAGAGCCTGGAGATCTAAGATGGACCTCTTAACTTTCTTAAACTTTATAATGCTGAGCCTATTACCAATTTTAAGAATTCTATTCCAACATATAACCACCATATGGTATGCACACTTATGTGAAGTATTCCCTCTCGGCATTGCTGGCAGATTAGTCACTCTGTGGACAGTTGTTTTATGAGTCCAAATGCCAAATATCGGTCTTGGATTTTTCTAACAAATTCAGAAAGCCACAAATCTTTGTTAAATTATAGTTTTACTGAATCTGAAGTGGTTTAATAAAGAAGTCTTCATGGACAAAACCACAATCTACTTTGGGCCTCAGTGCAGGAACCGGAACTGTAGCCAATGGGAATTGGATTCCCATTGGTATCAATTAAGCTGCAGTTGCTGTATGCAACTGTATGTGCTGAGGGAAACGGAGAGAGGAGAAAACAGACTCGAGTGGGCTTAGAGCTTCCCCAAGGATCCCAAGTAGGCAGTAAGTAACCTAAAATAATGTCAAATTACTCCACTCCTTTATCGACTGGAAGTCGGGTGGGCAATTTCCTTTAATGTGCACAGTTAATCCAAGAAGAGGTGAGATTGTAAAACTAGTAGCAGAGGAGGAATTTAATGAGATCTATGTGGCTTGGATAACTTTGAGTGATGAGGCTTGGAGTTGTGTGTGCTGACCCTAGCACCTGAAAATGAAATACTCTGCACAGAAATACTGTGAGCTCTCCTGACATCCCAGTGCTCGTGGGAGGTCGTATTTTCCACTTATAAAGGCTTAAGCTCTGAAATCACGGGCAGTGTGAGAATCCCAGCCTTTGATGAGCAGGAATAAGGAATGAAAATGAGAAAGACTTTTTGAAGTGAATCTTTGCTGCCAGCACACTAGAAAACCAAAATATAAACTTTTTTTTTAATCAAACTAATTTCATGGGTGTTTATTGGGAAGGGTTGGAAAGGCTGCTGCAGCTCCTGAATTAAGCTGTGTCCTTCCAGCTGGGGCTATAGCCCTGTCAAGCTGCACAGCTGTGCTAGTTCTGATGATCCTAGAGAACCCAGGCCTTGAGCTGCTGGAGAGGGCGAGTTGGCAGGGGCTACTGCAGTGAGCGGTGCAAGGTCTTCCCTATGAGGAAGTGTGCTGAGCTCAGCCTCATCTTCAGATGCCAGCCTTGGGGATTGGTTCTTATCTCTGTCTTGTGGGTCATTCTAGAACTTCACCATCCCCTAAGGCTTCTGAGAGACACACTGAATCTCTTGTGGTGCTCACAAATAAGGAGATTTTGGTACATGGTCCCAAGAGAAGACTCTTGCCACAGTTTAGAAAGATCTACTATAACTCAAGAGTATTTTTGTTTGAAAAGATGAGGGGGCCTGAAACTGTTTTTGCAGGTTTTTTATGTGTTGTAGTCAGATAGAAAAAAAAAAGGATATAAAAGGCATTCTGTTCTTCTTTAAGATCATTTTATAAATTCCTCAATGTGAGTACAGCTACCAACTCTTTGATCATTTACCAAGAACTTACTGCAAGTTCCCTATGTAAGTTCCTCACAGTTTTGGTGATGCTTACTGTGCTACCACAATGCACTTTATGACCTATATAGCTATCATTTTATATTCTGATAGTTTTTTCTATTTTTTTTTCTCCACTAATATAGTGGAGATATATTATTTGCAAATGACAGTACCATGTGTTCTGTGTATCCTTACTTTATACAACCCAACCAATAGATGTTTTTGAACCACAGAATACAACATATATTCAATTCGTGCAAAAGAACCCTGAAATCGTACTTCATTTTGATTCAGGGGTTGGTAGGATTTGAAATGTGTAACCCGTGTTTTGGAAAGATGTTTCAAATAATAAATAGCTTGTACTACCATTTCTAAGTTGGAAATAGCTCTTCCAAAATCTTCCAGGAAGACTTGACTTACCTATGTTTCACAGCAGCTTTCAGATGGAGTAACTTCATTCTGGAAGTACCTGGTTTCCTTCAGAGGATGTCTAGATTACCATAGTAGAGTGGGAGGCTAAAGTTTAGATGATTAAAATTAGGAGAGCTCAGTTGCACTATAGGCCAAGCAGTCTGCAACAGGCATGTGCAACTATGAGTGTAAATAACCTCTGCAATTACCTGTCTGCAACTCCCTTCCAAAATAATGACTGGTGTCCTGATGAAGGCACCCTAGTCATGACACAGGACATAAGAAAAGGCAGAGGGCCTTCTTGGAAAGGTAAAGAAAAGAATTTATCAGATGAGGGATGAAAAAACATCTGCTGACTCAAGCAGAAGCATTGCAAACTTCAAACAAATAACTAGAAAAATGATAAAAGGTGACAATAATAGTCATCTCCACAACTGGAGACCATAACTGGCGACCTCTTTGGACCTGCGAATGCTTTGAGCTTGAAGAAGGTAACTCTTCATGGCCAATTGGAGCACGGTACAGCCAGTCCCAATGGCTAACAGAGGATGCTGTAAACCTGTCAGAGAAGATTCCATACCTCGGCTTAGCTCTACATGGGTATCTCATAAAGAGGAGGATGTATCTGTCAGAGGATAAGACAGATGCAGTTTGAGCTGCTGATTGCTGAGCTGCCTCCCACACAGGTTTATCACTGTGGTGTCACTTCGGTAGCACCATCATGATTCCAGATGTTAGAGTTCCAATAGTCAGTGGAAGAAGATATCTCTAAAAGAATTTTCTTGAATCATTCTGTAAAAGATCTATTGACTGTATATATGTTCTAGGTAACATCATACCAGATCACACACAACTTAACTTAGTAACAGGCAGGTATTTTCTAACAGAGAGAAGATGGTTCCTGTCTTCTGTTGTGCCTCTTACTCAGCCCCAGTGGGCTGAAATATACAGGCAAGTGTCTCCTCCATGCTACTCTGGGATCAGAGGGGAAGAACCTGCATCCACTATGTACTTTCCCTACAGGCAAAGTTCTTGCTCCCCCATCTGCGTCACGGCTGCATGGTATATGAAATGATTCCTTAGGAAAAAAAAAAGTGAAAGCAGTAGTCTACCTAAAGTCATCTGGTATATATGCACAAGGGACACATTAATATTTTAGGAATATCCTTAATCCCAGCATTTCCCAACTTTCAAAGACTCAATATTTCAAACTTAGTGCCGTTCTTCTATACTATTTTATGTGTAGTGCACATACAATGAAGAAACCTCTTTTACCCACATGGATGTACAGTGTTACAGGAAGAAAGCATTTTTCAAAAAAGTGAATTTGAGGAAACATCAGAGGCTAATTTCATGGAAGAATCAGTCTCAGGGCAACATGAATTCTGGTCTAGCTGTTTTTATCTTCCTTGGGTTGTTCTGACATTGTAACTTAATCTACAAGAGTTTGATAGCCAATAAACATTTTTTCATCATTGTCTTTGAGAATACTTTTCTTGACTTCTAATTGTTTTCAGTTTCATTGCTGTAAGAAAGAGCTCCCACACTTGGCACTAGTCAAACAGAACTCATTTTCCAGTAACTCAGAGCACGCTTTTTAAAGGTGAGCTCACTTTGCCAGATCTTTGAAGTCTGCCATGTGCACCAATGCCACTGCCAAATGCAGTGATGTGATCACAGACACAAAGCTTTTGGCAATTTTTCACTAAGACTTGGTCATGATCAGAGATGTCTAAAGCTCACCAGAAGTGGGTAGAAACACATCGACTGCTAATGGGTTGAGCTCCTAAAAGGTGCACTGGGAATTCTTTGAGAACATATTTCCAAAGGAAGAAAAAGGATTCTTTTCACATAGTCTTAAGTAGAAGAAGGAAGTCCTGAGAGACTACGTTAGTCTAACAGAGCTGAAATTCTCACATTTCTTTCTAAGGCTTCTTGTTGAGCATCCTACCATTCTTGTTCAGCACAGAGATGTTCCTGTATGAAGCCACGACAGTGCTTTTGCATCAAAAAGTTCTGCTTTCCATTTCCCTACCTGTAAATGAGACTGATAATACTTTTCAGGAATTTGCAGGCACATGCAGCTGATTTCACTTGCTGAAATCTTTAGTTAATTCTTTCATACCAGATCACACTTAAACATCAACAGGAAAAAAAAAAACCAAAAGTCATTACATTTTTAATCTGAGTGGAGAGAAAGGACAACTACATTTTAGCATTATTGTAAAGGTACCAAAGGTGAAAGAAGAAACCTATTAGACTTTCCCACAAATTAAGTGGTTAATTCTGGCTTTGCACTTGTGGTGGTATTCCCAATCCAGCAAAGGTATTCCTCCTGAGAGGCTCGCTTCTCCTTCTTCTCTCTCAATCCCTAAGGAAAGACAGTGAAACTTTCTGCAATGAGCCTTTGGTTGAGGATTATTGCTCCAAAATGGGTGTACGTCAGTAGTATTCAAGCAACGTAAGCTCAATCCTGATCTGCTTACCTTGGAGCTGACAGCACAGCTCAATGTTCTGGAATATCAATATTACTTTTTACAGCTGCCAGAGCCTGGCAAGAGGAGAGCTCAGCAGGAGCTGCAGGTGATTGCAGGGCTGAGCCAGTCCTGGAGAGCCCTCAGTCATCGAGAGCACTGGCTCCAGGAGGAATCTTCATTAGTGATAATTACTTTTGGGTCCCTCTCCAGACCCTAAAGAGATAAAGGAAAGGCAAGTGGAGGACAGGAAAATATCACTTTTGTTATGCTAGGTGATTGCTTATTTCCAGCTAATGGCCATACTCTTCCCTCATCATCCCTGTTACTACCCTGCCCATTTACTCCTTTGATGATTGGAGACACGTTCAGCAAAGGACTTGAGTCCAATAAAAGCTTAGGCAATCTGCATAGTTTATTAAACTAGACGGAAAGCAGATGACATACTGAGGAGGACACTGCCCAAACTATCTGAAAAGGAAGGACTGAAGAGAGAAACAAATCTCAAATTCTGTTCTCCAGATTCTTTCGTCTCAGGGAAATGTCTCTTTATAGCTTCAAATCTCCAGAGAAATGAGAGATTTTCCCCGTTTTGCCAGGATCAGTTAATGATGAACCTAACAGCTTTGGGCAAGGAGATCATAGAATGCTTAAGATTGGAAAGGAACTTTAGAGATATCTAGTCCAAATCTCCCGTACATGCAGGGTTACCTACAGCACGTGGTACAGGGTCACATCCAAGCGAGTTTTGAACATCTACAGAGAAGATGTTCACACAATCTCTATTGGCAACCTGTTCCAGGGCTCTGTCACCCTCACTGATAAGAAATTTTTCCTTAAGTTCCTGTGGAACTTTTGGTGCATCAGTCTGTGGCCATTTTGTCTAGGCCTGTCACTGGCCACCACTGAAAAGGTGGTCCCAATCTCCTCACCTCCTCTCTTGAGGTGCTTATAGACACTGATCAGGTCCCCTCTCAGCCTTCTCCTCTCCAAGCTGAAGAGGCCCAGCTCTCTCAGCCTTTGCTCATAGGGCAGATGTTCCAGACCCCTAATCATCTTTGTGGCCCTGCGCTGGACTCTCTCTAGCAGCTCCACGTCCCTCCTGCACTGGGGAGCCCAGAACTGCACACAGGACTCGAGGTGCGGCCTCACCAGGGCTGAGTAGAGGGACAGAATCACCTCCCTTGACCTGCTGGAGACGCTCTGCTTAATGCACCCCAGGATCCCTTTGGCCCTCTTGGCCACGAGGGCACACTGCTGCCTCATGGTCAACTTGTCATCCACCATGACGCCCAGGTCCTTCTGTACAGAGCTGCTCTCCAGAAGGTTGGTCCCCAACCTGCACTGGTGTCTGGGGTTATTCCAGCCCAGGTGCAGGACTCTGCACTTGCCCTTGTTGAACTTCATAAGGTTTCTCACCACCCAATTGTCTAGTCTGTCCAGGTCCCTCTGGATGGCAGCGCAGCCCTCAGGGCTATCAGCTACTTCTCTCGGTTTGGTGTCATCAGCAAACTTGCTGAGGGAGTACTCCATCCCTTCATCCAGGTCATTGATGAATAAATTGAACAGGACCGGATCAAGGACTGACCCCTGGGGGACACCACTAGCTACAGACCTCCAACTGGACTCCGCGCCGCTAATCACAACCGTTTGGGCTCTGCCATCCAGCCAGTCCTTAATCCATCTCACAGTCCCCTCATCTATCCCACACTTTCAGAGCTTGTCCTGGAGGATGCTGTGAGGGACGGTTTCAAAAGTCTTGCTGAAGTCCAGAGGGATGACATCCACCGCTCTACCCTCATCTATCCAGCTAGTCATTCCATCATATTGCAGTGAAATGCAGTGCAGTGACAGCATATGTTTGCTGCAATAGTACCGTCAGACGATATGAAGTTCTGTTTTAAGACCCATTCTATGCATTTGTATCTCTTAAGAAGAGAGAGATGAAAACTGTTCATACTCCAAAATCCATCTCAGAGAGTTTCCACATGGTGAGCCCCACATGGATTGCCCTCTTGGAAGAGGCATCAGCCATGAAACATTCCCTGGGTACCCTCAGAGTCCATGCTGCCCTGCAAGAGACCCTGGAGGGCTGCAGAATGGGATGGGGTCTAAGGCAATCCAGCGTGAGGCATGTTTACACTTCCCAACCCAGCAGGGTCCAGATGGGAGGCCTGGCCAGATGAACCACTGTGCCCATCTGTGCCCATATCATGGGAGACCTGGAGCACATCTAGGAATCAGGAACAGGACACAGAGCCTGGGACTGACTGCTGGGTCCATCATTTTAAATATGTCCTGGATTAGCTGAGAGGACAAAACCTGGCTGTGTAACGTGGTTTTCTAGGCTAAGCATCACTGTTGAGGAGTAGATTTATATTTCACAACAAAATGTTTTAAGTAAAGCTAATGTCTGGAAGCTGATATCCCCGAAGGTCACTGCCTGTGGGAGCACAAGGGTGAATAAAGGGCCTAACCTGGAGCCCTGTCAGCTCACAGGTCCATGAAGACACTGAGGGGCTTTCACTGGTACTCACTGATCTTTACCCAACAATTTCTACAAAAGGGTTGAGGTTGGAGGAGTCTGCAGATCAGTCCGCCCTGTTTAATCGTGGTCAGCTAGAGCAGGTTGCTCAGGACTGTATCCAGAGGGCTTTCCAACATCTCCAAAACAACACTTGGCGTGCGAGTTCTCCTCAGACTCGTTTTCCAGGTGTCAGGATCACTGATAAAGACCAGCAATGCTGAGCACTTCATCTGCAATAAGGCTGCAAGAAAAAGCAGCACCAGAGGCAGATTTTTTATCTTTACTCTTCCTCCTTTGGGAGATTTTTAGCTTTTTATACCTTCAAGGAAATAAAAACCGGTTGTGTAACTGCCATTTTTTTTTTTCATATTAGAACAGTCCTTTCAAAAGGCATCTAAATGACTATCAAGCCAGGAGTTTTCCCATGCATACTTTAGCACTAGATGGGCAAGGAATAGTTGTTCCACTGCAGGCCTTATTTAGACATTTGCATGTGAATTTTTGAACTGTTTTCCTTTCTTTTTCTACAGTTTTCATAAGAAATAGCTTACTGCACTCATTATGGTGGAAGCAGACTGTCAGTATTTCGACAGAGAACCCAAAACTGTTTTTAAATGTCTGATGCTGGGAAACAAAACAGTTCAAAATGTACTGTGTCTTTTTATCCCTTGAGTTGAAATTATTAACAAATCTACTGTGCAAGATTCGGTAAAATGGACTCTAAAACTTTGCAGCATACTGAGAAAACTTGACAAAGTGGGTTATTTTAATACCAAATCTTTGTATGAGATTGGGAAGGAAGACTGAGTGGGAAGATGAGAAAAACCTAGCTTAGCTTGCACCGATCTGTCCTGTTCCCCCACACAGTACCTAAGCCATTGGAGATGGCTGAAATCCTCTTTGCTGGAGGACTGGATTAGAATTTGGCTGAGAGATTAAAAAAACTAAATATCTTTAATCTAACAGTGAGTAAAGACATTAACACCTAAACTGCAACACAAATACAAACTGTTTCCCAACACACATTTCCAAACTAATTTTCAGTGGGTTGAGCCCTAAAAAATGTTGTGTTTGTTCTTCTGTGCATCTAGTCATTTAAAATATTATAATAGGAGACGCGTTTGGATTACAGCTCCTCTTGGAATCAAATCAAACCTCTTTGCTGTTTAAAAATAAGTGCTGAATTGTTTCAAAGACATTAATAATATTATGTCCAGTGGAGATATACTACACTTTTCAAGATGCCGGGTTTGTACTGACAACAGTTCAAATATATTTATGTTGTTCCATCAAAAACTCAGTAGTTTCGGCTTTCAAGAGGATGTTTTTTAAACATCTTGGGTAAATGGAGATTTTGACTTTCTGCCCAGGACACCCTGAGAGCTGCTTCTTGCAAAAAAAACTAATAGGCTAATAAATCCCAACATTTTTCACTAAACAAGACAAACTTAGTTAATCTAGCATTCACTTCATTTATAATAGCACCCTATGTTTCTTTAGGTTATTGTATTTAATAAAAATCTTTGGACTCATCCATCTTTACACACACTTTCTTGATTTCGTTTTAAACATCACTGACTAAAACTCCCATTTATGAAGCCTGCTTTGCCTAGCAGTTTGGGGTTAATTTATTTCCATTCTGAAAGTCTGGATATCTATTTTTGTTGCAGTGAACTCTTTGTTGGATATTCACACTGCCGGGACCAAGCCCTGGTGAAATCACTGTGTCCCTCCACCACACACGAATGAAAGTCAATGTCTTTTAGGAGGGCAGAGCCGCTTTAAGAGGAAGATGGCAGGCTTTGGTGAGCACTTAGTTACAGAAAAATGCTTTGCACTGTAAAATGCTGCAGCAACTGGAAGTCAAGGCCAAGAGGTGGCTCTCAGGATGCACAGGTGTGGGGAAATGGGTAGGAAGAGATATGTGATGCACAGATTTGGCAACCAAGGACTGTAAAGAAGAAAACAAAACACAGTAGGTTCCATGGGCTTTGTAGCAAAGTTTGAACTATGCCAATAGCATGCAAAAAATAGTTTCTAAATAGACCCCAATAAGCCAGACTTGGATGGACAGACCAGAAGAGTAGGGATAAGTTTTACTGAGTTCAAAGACTTCTAGGGTTTCTGCTAATCCCAAAGATGCTGTGCTTTTTCCACAGGTCTTTGTGGAGTCATCCTCCGCTTTTGCCTCAGCAAAAAAACAAACAGCATTGTTTCTACAGCAGCAAAGAACATAAGCCCTAGAGAGAAAACATAAGAAGAAATTTCAGAAAAGTCCTCCAGGTCCATTCCATCAAACATAGGACATGGGCCAAAAAGAAATCTCTGATTTTGGCAGAGCAGCACAAGGCCCACAGAGCCCTGTGCTCATTCTCCACACTGCTCTGAGCAGAGTGGATGATGACCAAAACCACAGCTGTAGCTGGGGTGGACACAGCAGATCTGCTTTCTAGCGAAAGGAGGAAACAGGCACAAACAAGTAAACTAACGCCTGACTTCAGAGGATGCTACCCCAAAATCATTTTTCCTGTCAATAGTTTTGCTGAGGGGTTTTCTCCACGGAGAAAGGAAGCCACGTGGCAACTGCTGCCTTGGAACAAGACCAGAGATCCTGCTAGTTCGGTCTGCAGATCCTCACAGACTGATGCAAAGAACTGCATTCACTGTGTCTAGAAGAAACCCTATTCCTTGGGAGAGTCTTCTTCTTCCCCCTCAGAGAGCAAGTGGGAGAGGCAAAAAAATACGAAATACTGGATTTCTGGCACAGGCAGGAGTAAATCCAGTATTAAATAAATGGGTTTATGCCAGTTATCCCTACAAGTGTATAGTATTTCATTTTTAAAAAGCCCACTAATTCTGGGGTCTTGTGACAAGGAGTTCTAAAGAGTAAAGACAACTAGAATTAAAAAGTAAATATTTACCTGGTTTGGTTTTCAATACATTGCTGTATGGCTCAACTAATATATCAAATTACAATAGGCTTCCTTGTGATTCACTTTCTTTTTTGTTCAGAGACATAAAAGGTAAATAGGGGTACATGACTTTTATATCCATTATTATTTGCCTTCCTATTGGGTCCTGTTTTATTCTCTGTCTCTTTTCAATAACTAAATAACCACAATCCTTTAAAATGTCTCTCTCCTTTTTGTTTTGATTATCCATCTCGGCTACGTCAGCCATCCAGAAGCGAATGTGAAATTCTACACCCTTGGTTTATTTATATCCCAATACTCCAAGTGTTATTGGCTATTACTTTCCCTCTTCATCCCAACATTTTGTTTGGATTCCTGTCCTCTGCTACCTGCTCAACAGAGGTGTTCATTGAACTCCCCAAAATGGTGCTAGGATTTTTTTTTTCTGAGTGGTTACAATTGATCTAGGAAGTTTCTGTGGCTCTGAGTGGTTTAAAGTTTTCCTACCCAATGTGCATCGTCCTGCCTCTGTCTCCCACGAGTTTCATCTTCCAGTGTGCTGCCCAATCGTCTAGTGTTGTGATTCACCTGAATATCAGCCTATGACATCCAATGGCTATGGGCTGCCTAGTTTATTGCTCCATGTTTCCTCTCTTTCCAGGGGTTTAACAATACTGGTAAATTATACCAGCCCAGAGCAGCAAATTGGTCAAAAATGTGTGTGCTTGACTCTGGGTCAATTCATGCATTATGAATCAAGCATTTAATTAAATTTAAGTTCTTCCCAAATCTGTACATTGTCAGTGAATCAGAGAAATGCAGAGGATTTAAAGAGGTGAGCAAAAATAAAGCCACATCAAGAAAGGAACCTGAAAATTGAGAACAGAAGAGAAAAAAAATCTCTATTTAAACCTCAGTCTTTAAATTTGTTTTCTTTTCAAGACCATTTTTCATTCTAATTCCTATTGAGGGAACCCTAGAATCAATATTGGTGTTAAAATTCCAAATAAGAAGCACCTTTTGGGAGAACCTCTAGTGAGCATCCCAAGGAGTCTCCAGTACTGCCAGAGCAGGTTCAGCTGATACACACAGCCCTTTCTAATGCAAAACAACCAAGAAGATATCGAAAATAGCTCTTCTAAAAGTCTCTTCCCTAACATTTTATAAAGCACCAAAAAAGCCAAACCTCAGCTTCTCTTTAATCCTTTCCCAACCAATGTACTTATTCCTGAGAAGCTCATTGGTTTTATTATCTTCAGCACACCAGTGAGGTTGGAGAGATGCTATTTTTCAAAAGATGACTACAAAGGCAATGCAGTTGAGCTCCTTCTTTCCAGAAACCCTGATTCTGTGGTTTCTGTGCACACAAACACTCCGATTCAGTTCAATGCAGGTAGCAAGTCAGCAGGGTTAGGCAGTGCCTGAGGTCAGCAGCTCACATAAAGTCTCCTTTGCTGGGTGGTTCTTGTCTGGCTTCATGTTGTGACAGAATGACAGCAGTAGGAGCAAAAATGCTTGCATGTTCTCAGCTTGGGTTTTCATTCTAACTCCAAAAGGCAGTGCTTGATGAGCCCTTCCAGTCAAGCCTGGGAGGGCTCTAGCTGCTTATTTTGCTTGCGACATGGATATGTGCACAGTTGTGGCTCTGAAACAGAAAAGGTAATATTTTGGATATTGATTCGGTATGGGAGAATTCTCCCATAAAGGCGAAGAGTTGTATCAAGGGGAACTGCTCAGAGAAGAGAGATTTCTACATCTGGCAATATTGGATTTCATGTCTGTAGAGCAAAAATGATATTATGCACATAACAAAACATAAACACGTTGTAAAATGCATTCAGCCTAGATTCCAAACACATTGAACACTGCATGATTTAATGATGGATAAACTCAGAATAATATCCCAGTGGGGGAAACTACAGACTCCAAAATGACAGCTGCTATCATTCCAAAACAAGTAATTGTTTATAAATGAATATTTTTCATGATAAATTATTGAATTACATGAAAATCAGATGACTGCCTGCTGCCAAATTTGTTTTCAGTTTCACAAGACAGAATGGAATGTGCTGCAGACAGTGAGTAAAATTAAAAGCTGCTGGTCTTTTCCCACAAAGGGCTAATATTTTCCCTTAGACATTCCCAGTATCTATAAACCTGCAAAATAGTGGTCCTGGGGAATGGCTATCTAGCTAGACACCCAAAATATTTTAGATATATAGGATTTCAGGAAATCTATGCCTAATCTGAGCCAGTTGTAGTATAAGTTGCTATTTCATATTTGTCTTATGTTGATTTCTAGTTCAAATCCATAGAGCCTCAGGATTTGTGAAAACCACTAGCACTTGCAAGGACATTCTCAAGGTATTTTTAACTGTTGCACTTCTTTGTTTGTTCTCTTGTTTTTATTTGAATCATTGAAGAACACACTTTTCTGTACATGTTTTGGTTTTATGGGTTGGCAAGTCCTTGTCTTCTCCCAGTGTTTTGAACAGAGGTGAAAATACCCTGAAATGCCTCCTTCAGCTGAACCACATCTTGAAGCCCTCCTTGGACTGAAAATTCTCACAGAGCTAGGCTGATTTTTTATGGGAGCAGGTCAAGACCTCAGAGCCTGGAAGACCTTTAACAACATTTCCAACTCACCAGCCTTTTCCTCACTCAACTTGCTCATACACAGAGCCTGGTTAATACGGGCAGCACAGACCCAGCAATGGGAGCAAGAAGTCCTGCCTACCCATTCCTGTCCCAGCTGGGGCTGCTGACCTGCAGCCTTTTTGTCAGATCCAAATTTTGAAAGGCAGCACAGACATATAATATATTTTTGCACAGATTACCATAGTGTCATGACTGACACAGCACGTGGATCTTCACTGTATCCTGCTATCTAGTTGAGTGACAGTAAACAGAGCCCAGCCCAGAGTGGTGATTCCTGTCTGAAGGCAGCTTAGAGTGTGCAGAAATCCGCCCACTTCAGCATTCATGACACCAGTTTTGCTCTAGCTCCGTATTCAGTTTGGGCTGCAAAAACCAATGGCACATGAGGAAAGACAAAATTCAGGAGCAGGTATCAAGGCCACCCCACTCTTTCCCTTGTCTCCCTCCCCAGCCTCACCTCCCCCATCACATCCAATACAACGTGTCTTCACTTCCCAGGTCTTCACAAAGCAGCCTCCTCGCACCGCCCTTGCAAGACAAGGGTAATTCACTCACGTCCCTATTTGCAGAACATATTGTGATCCTCCCATGTCACAGCCTGTCCCCCAAAGACCGCCTAAACTGATGGGATTACAACCTACCTGGAGGCAGCAGTTACACTGGAGGCTTGTGCATGCTGGAAATGACTCTTTAACATTGGCCTCATTGTTCGCTTTGTGTTTGTCTTCTTTTGGGAGTTATTTAATCAAAAAGTGTTTTGTAGTAGAAAATAGCAAATATCAGAGTTCACATTTAAGAAAACTCCTGAATACTCATTTTGTGTTTGAAGTTGCTAATGGAATTGTTTTTTGCATTCAGTAACCCTGGATGAACTTTTCTGCTTTTATTCTCCCAGCAATGTTTGAATCCATCTGTAATTCTGCATGCTGTAACATCTTACGAAAATTAACTCCACGGTTTAGCTACACATAGTGTAAGCACTGTAGACAGTGCTCTAAAGCTGCAAACAGATGTATATCATTGTGTATATATATTTTTACATATATACATACACATCTATACACTATCTCACAGTTTGTGTATTGTATCTATCTTCTACAGGCTGGCTTGTTTTTCTGTAGCATTTGCTAGAAAAATAACTGCCAAATTTAATCAAAGTAAAGCAGTTTTATGAAGACAAGGCTTTCTGTTGTTTCCCTCATCTGACCCCTGCCTTCATGTCACTAAACTTTTAGAGTTTGATTCACTTCTTTTGCTGGATTTGAAAACTGTCAAAATCATTGTGGTTGCTTCAGCACACAGCACAATGAAGAACAGAAAAGCAAGTCAGGGAAATAAATGAAATATCTACCAGGTAATTAGAAGGACATCAAAAAAAAGTCACCTCTGACACTTGTTTCTCTGTCAAATGTATTGCATGCTTTCTAATGTACATGAGGGTGGATACAGGCTCACTCCGAGTGAATGACTTTGAGGACCAGACATGAAACCCATCGGCCATTTCTCATCCCTTCCTGCTGCCCTTCTTCTTTTTCCCTTCTTTCCCCCAAATTAAATTGCACTGAAGGTTACTTTCCAGAGCACAGTAGCGCTGCGGGTGAATTCTGACGACCATGTGTCAGATCCTGGTGATACAAATCTCTTCACAATGGAAGCATTCGCCGCTTTAGCAGTTTTTGCTGGGTGAAAGCTTGCGTGTGATGACCCTGCCTGTCAGCTGCTTCTGGATACGGCCTTCGACTTCTTTTGGTGTTTTTTCTCAGGGCCGTTTGGCCGGATCACCTTGAGCTTCAGCTTTAGGAAGGCTTGCTGGCTTTCACCGATAAAGGCAGCGGGCCCCAAACAAACAGTTTTCTGCCAGACCAGACTGGGCAGTACTGGCCTTGATAAAGAGGGCTTAGTTTCTCTGTCGGGAGCGGAAGCGAAGAATAGAAGCAGAGCGAGGCTTTTAGTCCTTCTGATTGATAGATAAGAGCCTCACAAATCCTCAGCAGGGGTATTCACCTTGCATTATAACCAAACAAAGAACATCTTCAGATCCAGAGATAATCAGTCCCGAGGTTGACATTAAAGCAAGCAACGGCTGGAAGAAAGCGCGGTTACTAAACTGCAGCAGGCCAAGGGCTATAGGAATCGTACATTTGGCACTCAGATGCTTCCACTACGCTGTAAGTGCGCACAGTTCAGTAAAACCAGGCTGCGGAATGTTAATTTGTGTCTCATCAATACTAATGTACCAGGAATTATGACATGTTTCATGTTATCATTCATTTAAACAGATAGTTTAGATTTCAGCCACAAGCTAAAGTTTATATATATTATATTTATTACAAACAACAGTGAACACTTAAGAGCCATTATTTTAAATCTAAATGACATTGTGTTTAGTATCCATTTCCTCCTGCTCTGAAATGCGCAGCTTGTGGAATCTGTCATCTTTCCCTGGAATTCTCCTGGATTCAAAGTGACAACTCGTCGCAAGTAAGCAGAAGCAAGAGAAAGCCCGGAGCCCTGTTCCAGTGTGCTGCTTCACGTTACAAGAATTTACAGTGAGCATCTGACAGAAGAAAGGCGATGCAGCTTGAGAACAGAATATCGTGCAGTAAATCGTTAGCTGCTACTGCACTGACGAAACAGGTTGCGGGGAAAGATGAGAACACAAGAAGAAACATTTTGAATGAGGGAGTGAGCCAGTAGTGGAGAAAAAAAAAAAAAAAAAGAAAAAGGACTTTTTTCCTGAAAATCTTACCAATGTCCATTTTATAGGCAATATTGCATCTGGAGGCACAGCTTGTGGGGGGGCCGTAAGGAACAGTGGCCGTGCTGGGAAAGGGCAGCGCTTCCTCCCACCGGTGCCTGGAGCTCAGCCCACGGCAGGCTCAGCCCCACGAGGAGCGGCTGCCGCTGCTCCCCAGCCCGCACCCTGCCGAGTCCCGCCAGCACAGACGGGTCGGACGTGCCGAGTCCCGTGTGCAGGCGGAGGGACGGGCCCCAACTGCAGGGCTCCTGCCGGCCTCTGCAAGCGACCGTGCCACCAGGGACAGCCCTTCCCCGTCCTGCCCACTCACCGTCCTCTGCTTCTCCAAGAGAAACCTGGAGAAAGTCAAGAGGAGCTTCCAGATCAGCCACTGCTCTTGCTGAAACCCGGCAGAGCTGACCCTCATAGCTGACACTCTGCCCACAACCCACAGACAGCAGGGGCCATGAGGACAGGATTGGGTTATCGGCCTCCACCTCTCAGCCGCCTGACCAGTAAAGCCAAAATCTCACATTTTGAGCTGCTCTTGGATTTATTTTTTGATGGGGCAGTAGCTGGTTGTCTCAGTCCAGCAAGGCTGAGCTCTCGTGCTAGGCCAGTCCTCGGCCCCTAAGTGTTCACAATGTGGAGACGCATAAATGAACTGCAATACGATAGGTCTTAGTACTCAGCTTTAAGTGGGAAGAAAGCAAGCAATTTAGTGAATTTTCAGGTGCTTCATATTTTCATTTTCAACTTTCTACATAAATATAAAGCCTTAGGCTATTACTCAGTCACCACTTGGAGTATAATTTTGACATTGGGAAACCTGATTTTGTGATCAGAAACACATGGAGAATAGCATTTAGAAGTCAACACGGACTCTAAGCATGATTTTATTGGGTATGCCCTTCAGAGTAATTGGGATGTGGAATGTGGATGCAGTTTTCCAGGGAAAATAGGTATAAGGCCTCCTATAGACAGCCTCGGGCAATGGAATGAGTAAAATATTGAGAATTCACATTCAACTTGATAATAAGGTTTCCAGCATGTTAATTAAATGAAGTCTCACATCCCCAGTTCTGTTGTTTTAAATGTTTTAAGGCATTAACATTACACAATAGAAACATAATTTTCTTCCTTCCAGATGCTAGCATTCATTTGATTTTCCTAGTAGTTTAGCTTCAGACTTTCTATAGGTATAATAACCTACCCTTTCTGCTATGGTGGGTTTTTTTTTTCTTCTCCATTCTTTCTTGATGCTCATTTCAGAAACTAAATGGCAAGAGCACTTTTTAAAAATAAGGGCTTCAAGTGGGAGAGCCCCACAACGCAGGTTCCTCCTCTGAGTTTTCCTTAGATGGGGTTTGCAGGAAAGCAATCAGAAAAATGGAATCCATTTGGGTCTGGTAGTCTGAATCTCCTTAGTAGGGAGATTTAGATAGTGAGGCACAACTGGAAGAAACCTCATAAATCACATCCCATCTTTCTCCTTAAAACATCGCTTTAACTGAGAGTAAGTTGCTTAAATCCCTTTGGGAGTCCAAGAGCACATCTCTCCCTCAAACCACAGAGCTCTGGGAAGCAGAAAAGCTGTGGTCTGAAGGATGGTGACAGGCCAGGAGCAAGATGAGAAGCGGGCATACCTGGCACATGTATCTGCATCTGCTGGAAAGAATCCCTCTGCATATCGGGGAGCTGCAGTTGTGCTCTGATTATATGTCAGCTGTGAGAAAACTCTGCAGTTAGTGGGAAAGATTGGGCCTCCGCGCAGCCCCCTCCCTGAGCTCCCCTGCACTCAGCCCGTTTCCTCAGGCTTTGCACCAGGATGTGGCTCTGCAGAAAGCCGAGAAGGGAGAATATCCTGAACAGCATACGTGCAGGTTCAGGGCTCATTTCAAAGACCATGGCTGAGAAGTTTTGCTACCAGTGTATGGTCAAGAAAAGCTTTTACTCATGGATCAGTTTTGGAAACACAGAAAAGCCTTTGTCTGGCAAAACCTACATCTTATTCATTAAGATAAATATATGTATATTTACAGCAAGCATGTATAGTCTTCTGGCAAGTACAGAGTGCCTTGGTGCAGGTAATAAGAATGTGGATAGGCCAAGATCAGGCATGTGAATACTGGAGATGGGTGAAGGACATAAACAAACAGCCCAGAGCATGCTCTAGGGCAAGCAAATCCAGGCTCCATCATGTGGACCCTACCTGAAAATTTTGACAAAGAACCTGCACTAGAACAGAGTTAGTGTGGGGAACACCTCTTTACAGGTTACAAACCTCTGATACTTAAGCCACATAAGCACACTTTCCTTTAGCTCTCTAAGGCTCTGGGCAAAGAATCCCTCTCTGTTATTAAGTGTGCACTTTGTACAGACCATCTGGTCAAATGTTCCCTTCTGGCTGTTACACATGGGCGAATGTGAACTGAACCCTATCGTGAACTGTCTGCCTGCCTGTCCATAAATTCTGATGGCTTTTGTGCAGGTGCAGGACCTAAAGTGCCTCAAATGTTCGTGTTCAGCACCGATTTGTTGTGGGACAGAAGTATTTCAGAATATTAGCACTAAAATACCATTCTCCAATTGGCAATCTTAATTACAAAGACTCCTGTTTGCATAATTTCTGACAGAGCCAATACTGAAAGAACTACACTAGATTTTTCATTGGGGATGTCCAAGGATCTTCCATGAAAGACATGCAGATATATTTTTGAAAAGCCTGTGAAATTCTGAATGCTAAAACTGAAAGTCCTGCTTTTCTCTCATCAGTCAGTGCTAAAACTTCTTGAACATGTAAGGATGAAAGCTTGATTTCTACTTTATTCGGAAAAGTTATGAAGGCAAGATGGTGAGGTGATCAGTTCCTTTCAAGAGTTGGGAAGAGCAAAACCCGTTCTAGATCACCTTGCATCAAGTCTCATATTCCACAGATACACTCACTGCAGCATAATGTGGCCACAGAAAGCTCAGAGTTCAGGACACATCCTCCTCAAATCATCTCAGACTGAAATAACCAATCTGAAAGTAGTAAAAGCTCACACGAACAACTTTTTGCTAGTCTGTGTAAACTCTTCACAGATAATTCATTGGTAAGAGATCAGACTTCCAGCATTCAAAAGGTGTGAGGTTCCGCTGTGAAACATCAGAACCATGGATTGGTGGCACCTTGACGGGTGTCTCCATGAGTGCTGAGGAGGTTGTTTGATGTCATTACAAGGCCACTTTTGACTATGTTTGAAATGTTGTGGTGATCAGAGAAAGTTTCTGAGGGCTGGAAAAGAGCAAATATCACTCTCAGCAAATCCACAGATGATACAAAACTGGGAGAAGGGTCTGATGGAACACAGGGCTAGGCTGCTATTCATAGGGACCATGACAGGCTGGAGAAATGGGCAGAGGAGAACCTCATGAAGTTCCACAGATATAAGTGCAAAGATCTACACCCTGAGAGAAATAACCCCGTGCACCAGGCTGAGGGCTGACCTGCTGGAAGCAGCTTGGCAGAGAAGGATCAGAGAGTGCTGGTAGTTAGGCTGACCACAAGCCAGCAATGTGCCCTTGAGGCAAAGGTGGCTAACAGCGTGCTGAGCTGCATTAGGAAGAACATTGCCAGCAGGTTGAGAGAGTTGATCCTTGAAAATCCTTGTGCTCCGTCTACCTAGAGCCAGCTGTGCTCCAAGGCCCAAAATGGTTTATTGGAACTGGAGAATCCAGAAGATTTTCTGAATTGCCATAGCTGGAAGCGGCCAGCTGTGACCCAGGCACTCATGGGGTACCTTGGTTGCTACAGAAGGATACATAGGATTCACAGTGTGAAGAGGAACCATCATTCAACACATGAGTGCCCAGCCTGAGCAATGAGGGGACCAGACCCTTGAGGACATCCTGGCAGCATCTATGGAGGGCTGAGAACATCTCCGAGCTCTGAATGTCCCTTCTGGACTGCTGCAGCTGTGTGCCATTCAGCACATTAGTAACTGACTTGGGGTGAGAACTGAGAATTATGGTGAGAAATGTGCAGCCTCTATCCTTGGAGGCTTTCACACACAGACTCACAGAATGATTAAGGTTGGAAGGGACCTTCGTACCCTAGGGAAAGTATACATGTTTATAAGACCCTCTCTCAACCTTCTATTCTTTAGGCTGAATAGTCTCAGCTGTCTCAGCCTCTCCTCACAGGGGAGATGCTCCAGTCCCCTAATCATCTTTGTCTCTCTGCCCTGTGCTCTCTCTGGTAGTTCCATGGTCCCTCTTGTACTGGGTAGCCCAGAACTGGACTTGGTACTCCATATGTGGCCTCACCAGGGTTAAGTAGAAGGGGACAATCACCTCACTTGACCTGCTGGCAACACTCTTTCAGGATACCATTTGCCTTCCCGGTCATAAGGGCACAATTCTGGCTCATGCTTTGCGAAACCTGACTGGATAAGGCTCTGAGCAGTCTCTTCTGATCTCACAACTGGCCCTGTCTTGAGTAAAATATAGAGCTAGAGACCTCCCAACATCTCTTCAAACCTGATTTATCCTGTGATGCTGTGAACCAGTCGCTTTCTCATCCTCCCAGGCTGCTGCATGAACTGCACAGCTATGCAGTAAACCTGCCAGCAAAGCCATCTTCTCAGCAGATCCCCTGTGCAGTGTGTTTAAGCACCATGGCACTGGTGCTCTTCCCAAGTTCCTTCCACTCTATGCTCCTCTATGCTGACAGAGGCTTTGTGCTGCCTCTCTGGTGGCAACCAAGACTGAAGACCCAAGAAGGAAGCACTTCTTTTCAGGGTACACTATTCGAGTCCAACATTAACTACTTGCTGGATTTGTGATGGTGGCCGAGTGGTAGATGGTCACAACTGAGTCTCTGCAGCACCAAAGCGCTTGGGCACATCTCTTCTGCCAGGTCTGAGTACTGTGCAGCCCTGCTGGCTCTGTCTGGAGAAATCTTCTGCCAATGTGCTTGACTCCTGCTGGCTTGTCTGGGCCCCTGGGGTGAGTCCTGCTGACCCACTCACAGAGTACTACTGATTATTTTTTTGTCCAGGAAATTACCTTCTATTGCTTATTGTCGTTTATTGTTATTACTTATTTATTTACTTCTTCTAAATGAATGTTTCAGTTCTGGTGAGAAGTCAGAAAGGAAACAGTTTAGCTTTTTCTATCAAAAAATCGTGGGCCTCATTTCCCTGGTGGAGGAACAGCCCCTTGTGTTATGAAGATTTAGCCTATTTTTTAAATTAGTTTCACTGAAGTTATGATGAGAATCCTTCTCATCTCTCAACCTGCTCTTCTTTCAGGCAAAAGCAGATAACATTATCTCTGCAGAACAAGCCTCAGAAAGAGGTTATGTTGCTATTATCATAATCATTCTTCCTAGGATTTCGTTAGGACCCAGATTATAATTCTTTCTCCATTCAGATTTTCCCCTTACACTCTCAAGAGTTTTGTGTGAACAAGAATCAAGTCTTAAGAAAGCAGTTTCCTTTCAACATGCCTGTGAGTGTGTGTAATCAGATCTTTGAAAACTAGTTTGAGATACTGGACGAAATGTTCCTCACTAATAACTGGTCTTACACAGCAGAGGTTTCTTTTGAAGTACCAAGCATGGATACATGATCCTGTTTAACGACAGCACTTTAAATTACAGATCAGCTAATTCTATGTGAATTCTTCTCATCTGTTTCATATTTCTACTACACATTACTGTAAAACAAGCTGTAGCCATTTCTGTCAGGGAAACCACTGTCCTAATCTACCATTTTTCTTAGAATCTGATAATATGGTTAACTTTACCTCAAGAGAAAAACTTGCAGGCAAACATGTCACACATAGCACAGTTTGACTAAGAACAGATACATGCCACTGGTCATAAAGGGTAAACACTTAAGACATTTAACCCAGCTGAGCAGTACTAAATGGAAGGCAGTGGTCATCTGGCTTTTGAATTACCTAATTGACGTGTCAAAAAATAAGCATTTTATTGACAGAAGGTGATTGCAAAGAAAAGTCATTTTTCATTTAAAGAGCCAGATACTTCCCTTCCTCCTTCTCTTTGTATGGGGAACATTATGGTAAGAGAAAAAAAAATAACAGTGCCTGGACCATTTGCTACATTATTTTTGCCCAGAAGTACCTTCTGATAGTGATTTTCTTGACTGCAGTTGTCTGCAGGAGTTTACAACATAGAATAGTTTCCCAGTTATTTTTGCCCTCTACATTTCTATCTTTAGTTGGGATTGTTTTTCACAAACATTGTTTTAGAGAGAGGCTCCTCTTGAACTATGTTAGGATTCAATTATTCCTGCACTAACCATTCAGATATTATGCAACATAGTGATAATTCCTATGCAGAGGAATCATCCCAGTCTTGCCTCGGCATATACCAGGAGTAATTTCAATGGAACCAGCAGGCAAATTTCCCTTTCTGTACCACTTCCTGCTGGGTGATGTGGAAGAGAGAGATTCAAAGCAATAACTATGAGTCTTATGAAACCCCAGTCCCAAGAGCAGTTTCATGATTATTCCAGTCTGGGTACATCAGTTATGATTGGAGTTTTGACTGATAACAGATTTTAGAGACACTCAAGGGCTAGGATCAGTGCTGACAGGCTCTCCTGCATTGAACCAGCTGCCTTCCTCCTCCTTCTTCCAGGAGTGAGGAACAACACGCATTCACCACAGTACCACTGTCTCTCCCCTTGGCTGTGAACCCCTGTCCCTATGATAGAAACAGCCAGTTAGCTTGATCTGTAGCCAGACTACCCTGAGGACCAGCAAGGAAGCAAACAAAAATACAAAAATCATTACTCGTTGCACCTCATGTCACATGGTCCCATGTCACTTAGCTTCATATCTTATCTACTCAACAGGAAAAGCACAGAATATGCCAGAGATCTTTGAGTGGGATGAATCTTGTCCGGGGTCTCCACTGAACAGTGTGTCTTGCTGCTGTTTCCCATCAGTGGGATGCCTCTTCCATCATGGGGCCTGAGGCTGCCCTGGACCTTGTCAGAACACTAGGCTTGCCAAATACGTCCTGCCACCAGAGTCTCCTTGAGGATGTCAGGCTACGGTGGGATACCTGATGCATGGTGGCAAGGAGCACCCCTTGGAGGGGGCCAGCCAGACAGCTTTTCCCTGCTCTGAGAGTCTTCAGTGCATCACCCAGGACAAGCCCTGCTGCGCACAATCCCAGCAGAAGACCAAAGGCCAGAAGGAGCTCAGAGAGGCACATCTGCCTGGGGCTGAGGGACAAATTTACAAACTTTGATCAGCACAGAGTCTTTCCTGAATGGTACTCTAAAGAGGTCCTGCTGATAAGGAGAGGTGAGCTCTGTTTCGTCTTTCCTAGTAGTTACAATAGCCCAGAACAGATGCACTTGCTCTGGGATGCAGCAATGAAGATCACCTAAAACACTGTGTCATGCCATACAGCAACCAGTTCCATTTGAATACTGCCCAAAGAGTTTTTGTGGAAGATTCTCAATCTTTCTTGCTCTTGAAGCCTATAAGAGATCAAATTAAGCCCATTTTATTAGAAATCTCCACTCATTGAAAAGAAAACAACTGAAACCTACTAAAGTTCATAAAGCCTTCTCTCTTCCCTTCCAGAGGAAAATATTCCCCATTTATTATTTACTGTTGAAATATCAGATTTTTTATTTCTGATATTTGACAATGGTCTCACTTGCTTTGTTTGCAAAGTGGGGTTGTTAAAGACATTGGCACTCTCCCTGCTCCTTGCAAGGAGTGTTTCACAATGTGCTGATTCAGAAAGGCACTTAGATAGGTGCTTGGTAAGAATCAAGTGAAGCAGTAGCCATACTGGCTTTGGCACATCAACTTTTTTTTTTAGGATTACGGTATGTGTTTTCAAAGGATGGATGTGGCTGCCATTTTCCCCTTCAAATTCATCCAACAGAGATGTGAACTGTATCTTAGTCAATTCCTATTTTTAAGAAGCACTTAAGAAGGATTTCAAGCTAGATGAAACACTGTTCAACTCAGTGATGAAGAGGTACAGGCAGAGAAACAAATAATTAAATCATTGCCAAGATAGAGTATTACAGTATTAATTAGAGGAAAATCCCTTTAAAATGTCTACTACTACACATTGCTAATATTCATTGTTATAAATACAACACAATTTTGCTAAGTGATTTACTGGACAAACATCTAGATGACCACTGCCCTGGAGAGCTTAGACTCAATCTCCTCTGAAAGATTTCAAGGTTTCCTCTGGACACAATACATTTTCCGAATCAGACAGGGAGTTAGACCTTTCATCCTCTTTCCACCCAACTATAATTCTTCCCTAAAATATGTTATAGTCACTCATAAGAAGAAACAACAGGTATGTTGGACACACGGCTATGTGTGTCCTGGAACAGGATCTCTCCTCCGGGCACTTCCTTTGTGAGTGAGACATCTGAGTGAGCCCAGGGGTTATAATGAGAGCTCCCAGAACAAAGATAAGTCGATTATGTGTTCCAGATTTGAAACCCCCCGATGACATCACGCCCCCACTTCCCGAGATCATTTGATGCAACATCTGTGTGTAATGCTAGTGCGGTCTTGACAGTCACTAGAGCAAAATCTCCAGTAACATCTGTGGCCTCATTAAGAACCAGGCCTGTTTGCCTTCCTTTAAAAACTACTTTGGGCTTGTGTCACCCACTGATTTGTGGCTTGTGTCTGTACTTGTTCCGTTCCCAGTTTTTTCAGCAAGCTGAAAAGTGTTCACTGTCACTCAATCTCACAGATTACTGCGCTGTCTCTGATTTCTTCTTATCTGAGCAAAACTAGAAAGAAATGCTTAGTAACCAAAAGCACATGAGTTCTACAATCATTCTAGAAGATCCCTGCTTGCATTTCAGTCCTGAACATAGCACTGAAAAAACAGCTTGGGCAGTATTTTTCTGGAACTAATTGTACCAAATTCTCAAAGGCATTTGGGGATGTAATTCCCTCTGATTTCACGGGATGTATAAATCGCTTTGTAAATGTAGGTCTTAGTTTATGTAGGTCTTATGTAGATCTCATATTACTAGTCCTGGGAGAGAAGTCCAGCAGGAATCACAGGTTTTGCTTGCTTATGAACTGGAAAGCATCAAGTCATCTAATTCAGTGTCTCATTCATTGCTTTCAAATAAAGCATATGATAAAAGTCATCTCCTTCCAGAGGATGCCCCAAACACGCACACAACTCATCCTTACCCTCTGTCTTTTACAATATTTTCACTGAATTTTCAAGAGACAAATTCACATGATGGAGTTCATGCCACGGACGCTTCTCTCTCTTTCCATCTTTGTCTTTCCTATCACACAGGCAACGTATGTCTCCAGCTCTCTCCCTGACATCACATCCCACATACCAGCCAAACACAGAATGTAAAAACCCAAGTTAATTAATATTTTCCAGTATCTTCCTTCTTCTTCTCTTCCTTTTGCATCTGGTAACTCTTGGTGCTTCCAGAACTGCACATATCCAAAGGCCTGGGATATATGGGAATGATTTCCATGGTGCTCAGCATCCCTTCCTGGCCTCACCAGAGAAGGTGAGACCAAATCTGTCATTTGAGAATGATTCCTGAAATCCTAAGGTTAGTCTTAAAAATGTCTCCAAACATAAATACGGTGTACAACTAGGAAGAGGTTTATATTATACACTATATTGCATAGCAGGATATTACATATGCTCAGATCAGATAGACATGGTTTTAGGCATAGATCTCATCTGAAACATAAGTGTGCAGAGAGAGGAAATATCTTTTATTGGAACAATTGAAAACATTCAAAAATGAGACATATTTTCACCTTCTCTCATATTCAAGCAATTCTGCTATCAGTTAACTGCTCTTTCTAGTGGTTTGCTTAAGTCTCTCTGTGTATTTAAAACTACATTTCATGCAGCACTGCACAGAATGAGAGGCAGACATGCCCACGTTCCCTGGGGAGGTGCATGGGGATGTTTTTGGGTCCCTTGAAGCAGTGTATGGGACATAGGCAAGACCTGTGGCACTGGGCTTGGTGGTAGAAAGGAGCGCTCCATATGTCTGCTGTGTGAGCTAGGGGAGACCTGGGACAGTGCATGGGGAAGGGGGCACATGCCAAAACTGCAGTGGGCAATCAAGAAAAACTCTTCTTCCTTCTCACAAAAGAGAATTGAGCCTGTATCACAGGCTTGGCATGAAACCTGGGCCTACTTTTCAGCTATTTAATGCGCAGCATAGCCCTCTTGATAACCCACTGGAATCATGCAACACAATCATTTAGAAATGCTGGAAAAGACTCATTGTGCATCTCCATCTTTCAGGTGCTGCATAGGAAACCATTAAAAAATGTATACTTTATGTGGTGCATCCATATTTCTAGGTCAATATCCAGTGCTGCTAAAGCTGACCATCTTTAAGAAGAAAACAACACTGAAGTATTGCCTGCATACACAACAGAAGGAAGAAAAGGGCTATTCTCTTAAACAGAAAGCCCACGCCCACTGCAGAAGAATTTCTATAGCTAATCATATGAAACCTGGCAATCCTTTGATACTTGTAAGACTGTATTTTACTTGCCTTGGTGCTGTTGGTAAAAAAAGATCCACTGAAGATACCACATACTATCAATCAGAGCTAAATACTTTTTTTTTTTTTTCTGGAAATAAGCTCCTTAAATTCCCATTGTAAAGGGCAGCTCTAGAAACACTGTGTTGTTGCTATTTCAGCCTGTCTAACTGTAATGAGTGCTGTCAGCATGTCAGCACCGGACTGCTCCCTGTTTTCTTGGCCCAGTAAAGTTCAACATGAGCTGAGAGCTCCTGAAGAACAGGCCGGGTCCCACAGCCTGGTACTGCACAGCTAGGCAGCCACGGGCACTGGGTAGCAGATACCTGACAACAAACCCCAGTTCCCTGCAGCCAGCACTTCTGCAGAAGTGTTCTGCTTGGTTGGGTTTTGCAAAAAAAAACCCAAAACAAGACTTTGATGTTCAGCTCGCCCGCCCCACACTGGCCACACCAGGCTTTATAGTCAGCTTTGTTAGCTGCATGGGAGAAGCACAGACAGGGGGTGGCTGGATGGGAAGCCAAGTTAAGCAAATCAAGTGAGAGCCTCATAACTTCTGAGAAAAATCCCGTTAGACATTTTTTCCCATCTTTTGTACAGCAGAATTTTCACTCTGCATAATGACTTATGAAATACACCAGTTTCATGAGTGTCCTGGCAGAGAGCTCAGGAATCAGCTAGTTTTTCATTTTTGAAGTGACTACTGACTAATTTCTAAAAACATCTACTTGGAGCTTATAACAAGCATGTAGAAAGTAGTTCTTCTTTCCAGGACTATGGAAATGTTTACTTTCCCTCTTCTGTCTAAAATAAAAATTATAGAGCAAGTTCCTGGCTGGTGAAGTTCAGTGCGGCTCCTTTGAATTTCGTGGCATTTTTCCACCTCTGCCAGCTGAGAAGCTGGCCGGTGTATCCTCAGCTCAACGGTGAAGATGTCAATCTAAGGAAGAGACCGGAGATCCAAAGAGCGTGGTTCCCAGCTATCAGCAGCAAACGTTTCTACAGTGTTCCCATTGAAATGCTAGCTGCTTTAAAGAGATAAAAACCAGGCTGTTACTTAGTCTCAGCCTGCAAATAGAACTGTGTGACCATGAAAATTCAATTGCAAGACCTACGCCCAGTAATGCAATTATTAAATAATCTACAATAAATTAGAGGTTAAATTATAGTTCCTGCAAAAGAGATAAGAGAATTGTGAGATACCTTTTGAAGTCACAGTAATTACATTGTTGTATATACAAATGGATCTACTTGTGTACATGTTATATAAACAAATACCTTTCAGTTACAATAATTAAAACCAAATTAAAACCAAATACATTTCCAGGGAATAACAAGGAGATTCTATTAAAATAATGTTTCCTCTCCTGAGGAAAGACAGAAACTGAAATTCTATGTCTATACAATGTAGAGATGTAGAAGCATTAGTGCATGTGTTTTTCACACATTGCCATTTTAAGACATATATCTCTCTGCATATCTGTATACATCTTAAGATATATACAGTTTCAAAGACTGTAATTTGTAAATTATACAGTAATTCTATTTGAAAGGAATATAAAGCTAGAGCCAGAGTCAAAAGTTAGAAAGTGCTAGAAATAAGGATACTACTTTAAAAAAAAGAAGTCCAATGCGAAAGAAAAAAAAAAAAAAACTTTTCAGATATTCTCCCACCTTGTAACAACAACAACAACAAGTCCTATCACTGGGCTCCCCTGGAGGCTGAAAATTCTGTCTTTTAATCAGCATTTGCCAAACTTTCCTTTGTCAACAGGAGCATGAAAATGCCAATCAATCATGTCCAGGCAGAAATTCAAATGCTAGAGGAAAAAAGGTATTCTGGTGTTGAGGAGATGCTTTCACCTTCTTGATTCCTCTCCCCTCCTTCTCAGCTCTCCCCAGCTCTTTGTCTGGAACTGCTCCAATCACTGCTTTACAATAAACTGCCCCCCTCTAGAATTGTCCAGCTCTTCCCCGCTCTCGTACATCTTTGTGTTTTCATGGTCTGCTTTGCACTGGCTCTGGCACCTGCTGGGATATTAACTGAGAGGCATTGGGAGCACAAGTGGAAATTCTCTGCTCTCCATAGGGTGTCTTAGATAATAGCAGGTACTGGCAAAATATTTGGGGTAGGAGCTGTCACATTTTAGGCAATCGCTACCAAGGTGTGGCGCAGTGTGCTCTTCAGAAGCTCACAGCTTCATCAACATTTACTGTTTTTGTGGGAACAGCAAACTCTTATTCTGACCATCTAAGCAGTTTTCAGATATTAGATCCAAATATGGTGGTGTTAGAATTCATCCGGGGGAGGGCTGAGAAGCTTCTTTTCGTTTTTAACCTGAGCAAACATGGCATGGCAAATTTTGGACCAAAATGTTATATCTTTATTTAAGTTACAAGCCTAGGGAAGTCAAGTTTTTATACAGGAAACCTTTAGGTGCAAACTACACTACCACCTCCTCCTAGAATAACCTGTAAAATGTTCCCCACAACTCACTCGTGGAAGGAGATCCATGGGTGAGAGTGGGAGGACGCACAGCTGCTAGGCCAAAGAGGAGAGCTGAGCACAGATGGAGCCTCTTTCCTCTGCCCACTGTGTCTCGGTGGGGCAATAGGAGGTGCAGCAAGACAAGCTTGTTGTCCTCTCACTATGGCTGTGAACACTCTAGAGTTCCCACTTTTATCCTTGGAGATAAAAAGATTAAATCTTTCTCTATACACAAGGTCAGACTATTTACAAATGAGAATGGTGCATTTTAGCAAAAACCAAGGCAGAAGAGTAACTATTTGAATTTAGCAATCTGAGAGACCTTTACATGGATCTATCTGACTTCCTTCCTCAGGTTTTCTAGCAACCTAGCTGAGGGATACATGGGAGGGACATGTTTCCACGCATGGTAACAACCCTGGGAGACATCATCAAGACATCATTGGCTTTGGTATTCAGCTAATGGATCCTACTGCAGTGATTAACGTTAAAGACAGTGGAACTGATTTACTTCAGCAAGGAACTGAGATAGTACCTCAGGGGTTATAAGCTAATAGTGATGATGGGGTCTGCTTCTAAACTGCAGTGTTCTACTAAGAATCAAGAGAAGAGGAAACATTACACTCCTTTGGGATCATAAGTAAACTCAGCCTCCAGGAGTGCAAGGTTGAGAGAGAAGCCCACAGGGACAGCAGGGCACATAGTAGGGGATGATCCACCACAGAGGAGCTACCTCAATGGAGAGCCCGAGCTGAATTATGCAGTAAAAATGGGAAAAGGGGCTGGATCAGAAACAGAAACTGAAAACTGCAGGATTTAACTACAGGTTTCTGGAGGAAGGGGGAAGAGGATGGCTGTGATTACAGCTTGGTAGCCTCGTAACAGCCTGCTGCTTTCTCAAATATCACGGAGTGTGCTCCGTCAAGCAGGAGCCACGGAGCACCTGTTTACACTGCGCCCTGGATCCAGGGGCTCGGGCGAACATAAACACGCAGGTGAAGAGGTTGAGATGATGAAAGACAATAGACCATTACCAGAGACTTAATGGTGTTGTAAAGGAGATAAATGTCTTTGAAGTAGCACCCTTAAAACACGTGACCTTTGGGCTGACCTTTCCTTTCAGATTATGGTATGTAGATTGTTTTATACTGGCTAGTGCAAACAAAGGAGGCAGAGCGAACATCTCAGCCCCTGTACAAGGAAAGTACTTGGACATCATATCCATCTAGATAGCCCGTTGTTTACTTTAGCTTACCAAAAGTAAATCTCAGCCACAATTACTGCCTTTCAAGACACATCTCTCACACTCCAAATAAAGCAAGTTTATTATTTCCACCTGAATTCCATTAATAAGGCCAAGTCCTAAAGACCTAAGGCTGAACACAAATGCTTTCTCCAGGAGCTGTGGCTTTCTCTGTGCTAGAAAAGCACTGTCCTACTAGTGTGTCACCCAGACGAGACTCGGAGGAGTTTGGAGGAGGCACATGCTGCCTAGTATTTTATTCACCACTAAGAGTTGCAACTGAGATGCACCTAAAGGGACCAGCACCAGAAAGAGCAGAGATGCTGCAGGCATGGTGTGTGAGTGCATAGTTGAAGATAAGCAGAGCATATCCATTTCTCTTGCTCCAGCTGGGAGCATGCCAGTGAGAATTAGCACTTTTTTTCTATGTACCATCACAGGAGTGATTTATGTGATTTAGACAGCAAGTTCTTCCAGTCCCTGACAGTCTTTCTGTTCTGTGTTTGCATGGTGCCTGGTATAATGGTGCCCCAACCCATAACTGGAGCCAAGCACATAATAAATAAAAGTAAGAAGAAAGCTGCAAGCGTTATTTGAACAGTTGCATGTGCACAGTCTTTGGTCTTTTATTCCAGTTTGAGAATAGCCAGAAAACCAGAATTTTTTGAATCCAGACACAGAGAGTTATCTCCTGTCTACAGAGGTGAAGCTGGGCGTTACTAAGCAAGGAAAGGAGAGCAAATGAAGCACCAAAGAAGTGTCATAAATGTCCTGTGGGACAGTGATGCTCACAGCCTCGAGGAGTCTCCTGTCTGAAATGCTATTAAGCCTCTTGCCCGTGTTGTTGTGAAGTCAGCACCCACGGCAAACCTGCCATGTGCAGCTCTCCATGCCTCCATGTACGTTTGAGGGCACAGGAAAATCTCACATTTCCTGTTCCACGGAGCACAGGAAAAGTGTGGAGTAGTGTCCCCATCTGTTTCCCACCCCAAAACCTGACAAAGAAAGTAGAAACACTATCACTGAATTACAAACGTACTTTGGTATTATATCAGACCTTGGTCCTATTTAAAGTAGAACTTTCTAAGGGAGTTACACGGCTTTGTATGTCCTAAAGACCTGACCCATGATGATTATATGACTCGGAGAGGGCATATGGCTGTTTTAGACTAGATTTTGTTTTTTCAAGTCCTGCTAATTAATTGTCTGTGAGACTGGGAGAGTGCTTGGAAGATGGAAGATGCATTTTTGCCCTAGTGAACTTGGCTGCTGACGAGTACATATAATATATCTTATGTCTGAATGCTACAAATTTCAAAGGGCGTTCAGTGTTTTTTTAATTTGATTTGTGCTAACTTGGAACTGCAGTAGCTTTGGCACATAGTGGCATTTGCCCGTAATGCAAACTGGACCATCAGACAGACCTTCTTGGAGTTTTTAACATTCCCTGTTTCCAGAAAGCATCTTCTATTTGTGACATAGCTGGATTCAGAGGGCAGATGAGGCTGGGGGCAGCTGGGGGCAGACAGGCATCCTTCATGGAAAGCACCTGAGCTAGGGAATTCCTTTCTCCAAAATCCAAACAGAGCCCCGAATTGGCATATTTTTGACTCAGTGCCACAAGAATTTGCTCTCCACAGCCCTTTCTTAATTTGGCTGGATGGTATTTATCCTCTCCACAGGAGAGATGGCTGAGACTCAGGCAGTTTGATTTATGACAGTTGTTCAATATGTGACAACTGCTGTCAACAGTTGTTCCTTTAATTACTGTTCACGGGCTCAGATGTCTCAAAGATGAGCTCAGTATCACATAAATATAACAAATACATATACTATTAGCAATCAGCATCTTCTCTAGGGGAATGAGTATGAAGTGGGTGACTGTTCTCTCTTACTAAAATTTCTGTTCTGCTTGCCTGTATTCAGGACAGCACTCAAGGAAACAGTAAAAGCAGAAGTAGTCCAGAAGGAGCTTTTCCTGCTTCTTCTCTCTGCTCATGTCCCTTGCTCCTTTGCTACCATCAGCTTTTAACTTGTTAGTGTAGGTGCATATCAGCTTGCCCAGACTGTCTCAGATCAACCCCAGCTAGCAGAGGTGCATCTGGCCCTCCCGACCTTTAGTGCAAATGGGACATGAAGCAGAGACAACAGAGGCCCCTGCCCGTGTCTGTTCTCTCTATTATTAACAGAGATAATGACAACAAAAGTGAGACAGCAGCCTTAAAATATCAGAGTCATCCTTTCAAGGCCTTCCTTTTGTAACTGAATATGCAACTTCTAGGTCAATAAACACCTCAGCATGAGGGTCTGTGCTGCTCACAGGCGTGACAATAGCACACAGGATCACAGAAGGGCTGGCATCAAGATGGCCGTTATGGGACAGATTCTGTCTACCAACTTTGGGGACGTAACCATCGAAGCTTCCAGTGGGAGCCTGGCCTGGCAGGATGGTTTTGGCTTGGATCAGACAGTGAGTACAGTTATTGCATGGGTGTTTTATAGATCTGACTCTGTTGACTCCATTGACTGTACTCGACATCCTATCTCTACAGGGCAAGTCACTGCTCTTTGGGGAAGTCTGAGCTAGGGACTTGGGTAGGATTCAGAGGACAAATACAGTTCATTATCACACCCACAGCTTGTCTGCCTGTGCTTGCTCTGGATAGAAGGCATTATTTGCTAAAATTGGATTTAAAATATAACAAAATCTACAACTAGGATTCTAGTGGTTGTACATAAACAATACACATCATGGGTAATTTAATGTCCTTGTCCTGATTATCAGGTCAGAGTAGGAACCTTATCAAGAGCATTAAGCATGTGGGTAATATTAAAACCTCAACGAACTACAAATGAGGTTGTTTACCTTGTAAAACCTGAAGTGTATTACTGGAGGGTCCTGTTTGTGCCTTGGTGCATTCTTAATTTTCTACCATTGACTCATGCTAATGAATTTTCCAGTGCAACTACAGAGAGCTCTTCAGTGGGATTGTGCCTCTGGCTCTTCCCCCTCTTCTTCTCTTGCGTGAGGAGGCACAGGCTGTTCTCAGCCTGGCAGGACGGGGCTTTTCTCCTGCCCAGCTGCAAGCGGGGTCAGAGATGGGCCTGGGCAGCAGTAGCAAGCCTCCCATGCAGGCTTTAGCACCCCCTAACACTGCCACGTGGCTCTGTGCGTGCAGGAGGAGACAACAGAAACGCTCAAAATCTACAGATAGGCTGCAGCATTTGGAGCCTCTTTTCCTCCTGACCCCAAAGAGACGTGTTTATGCACAGGGCAGGGAGACGGCACCATCCAATCCCTTCTCCTGGCACATCCCATCCCATAGCAGGAGACAAGATGTTGCCCTCCAAGCACAATAACCAGTGCTGATGCGGTGCCCGCCTATCGTCCCCAGCAAAAGGCTCCCTCACACATATTTAGTGCCCATATTTAGTGGATAAAATATGGAACGTGACACCCCAACACAGGGGGTGGGCTGAAGGCAGGGCACTGCAGCTGTAATTGCATTAAGGCTGTTCTAATCCCATGGACACATACGGTTATATTTAAGTGCTGGATGTCTGCTGGCTAAGGAGGTTGAGGCAAGACTGGACTTGATTAGACGTAATGACAAAAATGGACCAACTGTTGCTGTGCAGCAAAGTATTAGCTCTTTGTTATTGAGATATTACTGTCTGAGGCTTCACTGCTTTCAACTCCCCATCTTTACAAACTTCCACTGCACTTTAAATAGGTTCCCAAGTTCAGCTTTCTGCCCTTGGCCATAAATTTACCCTACTAAATATTTTCATCTGCTGGAGAGCATACCAAGCTTTGGAACATGTTACTTTATGGAAAATATAGTTTGAAAAGAAGACAAAGTTTTTGAAAACTTTTCCTAAAAGGGTATAACCCTTTTCACCCTAAAAATGTCAAAATTTAGCACTTTTTTGCTCTCCAGCATCTGAGTTAATGTATATTTTATATCTTCAGCTATACAATGAATATTGATTTAACCTTTTCATAATTTAACATAATGGAGAAAATACTGTTTAAACACATGTTTAAATCAATACTCAAATATTTATATAGATTTACTCACTTGCTGTTAAAAGATATAGTAAAAATAATTATTCTTCTGTTTGCATATAGCATTTGTATATGTGATTATAATCATCTATGCCCAAATAACACATTAGTAATGCATTTTGTGTTGTAATTAAATATAATTAATATGTTAATAATATCAGACATAAATATATTAATGTATCTCTGGCCTTAAGACTCCTAGAGTCAATTTTATTTGCTGAAAGGATCTGGAAAAACATGAATTTCTGTAAAAGAGCTAATAGAGACCAAAACAGCCCTATGTTATATTGACTGTAATATTTAACTTAATTCTTTAACCACATAAATGGAGCTTTTGCTCAATTTACAGTGGCCTTGGGAGTCTTACACTTATTGGTGAGTATAGTAGCTTTTAATCGGCTGATACGAACTCAAAACCTGTACATCCACAGCGAAATTTCATTAGATTTATGGAGGCAGAGGGGGAACAGGCAAGAAGGAGCATGTCTGCACCTAATGGCTAGGGAGCTTCACTGGGGGAATTCACATGAAACAGTAACTGGATAAAAACCAGTGATAGAAACATAGAATCACAGAATAATTTAGCTTTGAAGATACCTCTGGGGGTCATCTAGTCCCACCCCCACTCAAAGCAGGGCCAACTTCAAAGGGAAATCCTCAGGTCAGCTCAGGTAGCGCAGGGTCACAACCGGTTGAGGTGGGAATGTTTCCAGGACGGAGGTATTCTCGGGCACAGCGCTGGCCAGCTGAGTTCCCCACAGATTCAGGCTTTTTACTTCATTTCCTACCAGCCCTGTGATGCCTGCAATCCTGCGGCGGTTTCCAACGGGGACCTCCAGGCCAGCGAGAAATGAGGGTCCTTGCCTGAAATGTGGGAATGTGGTTTAAAATACCCTGAGGCAGAGGAAGCCTCAAACCCTCCCTCGAATGGTGGTCCATCTGCTGTGGCCAGAAACGCCGTCGCGGGCAGCCTTTCTTGTCTTATTGATTCAAGTCCTGGGCCTGTTGCTGGCAGCAGGCGGATGTGGCCGTGCCCCCTCCCGTCGGCAGCCGCGGCCCCCATCCCGACTCCGGCTCTGGCTCCGCGTGGAGCTGAATCTTGCACCAGGCACACGCCCAAGGCCGTTTTCCTTTGAAGTGTTACGCTATAAAACGTTATTTAATCACGAGCTCTTCAAAACGCTAGCACATTGCATCACCTTTACGTTCATATGTTGCCTTGTGTAATTTACTGCTTGGTTTAGACAGGGAATCTAAAAGAAAAGAAGGAAAAAGTTCACAGAAGTAACTTCCAGACGGCCTGTGAAAAGATGTATCTGTTGCAAAGGAGCTCTTAAAATGTCCATTAGTACCTTTCACTTGTCACTTGGGAGCTCAGGGTCAAGCTTCTGGTATGAATACTGTTTAGAAACCAGTGGCATTACCGCTTATGCACTTAAAAAAGAATTTGGGAACATTCACTAGAGAAAACGAGCTCTCTAGGAGATTTGCAGCATGGGCAGAGGAAAAAAAAATATTTATCACGCACAAGCTCGAACGTGACATAATCCCGTGCAGAGAGGCCGGCGCAGAGCACTGCCTCCAGACTTTGTTGCCCACATATTTCCCACTTTTACCCCAGGGACTGAGGGAAACCTGACTATTCCCCTAACAACTCACATATCCCCACTGACATGAATGTTCCCACTCTCCCTCGACGGGATACAAAAATCAGGTCTTAGCTTGGCCAGCTTTACATCTCCTTTGGTGGCACTCTGCTGCAGCTCTGATTTTGCCTCGTGGTGCTTGATTAGTGCCCTAGCACAGAGCTTTGCAAAGACACTTCTGGTCTGGGCCCATCCATGTCTTTCTCCAGCACAGGCACCCAGTTTAGTCCATAGTGGAGGAGAACAAGACTCCAGGTAGGTGCTTCCCACAGCTGCCCCTAGGATCCTTGAGCACAACATAATACATGGTCTGGTCTTTCCTAGGGAAAGGTAGTATGGAGCTAATATTACGTAGTCATTATACAGTTATTAGGTACTATCATGTAGATATGCACTATATTATGCATTTATAACATATTATTATAGATTGATGTATTAGTTATTTGTAAATATATTTATATATGAATAATATATACAAATTTATATAAATACACAGCTCTATCCATATAATGTATAATGTACAATAGTTAATATCACACAGGAACATTACTGTGGAGGTGTAAGAGTTCTGAGATGGGTCCCTCCAAACTCGGATCATTCTCTTCTCATTATCAGTTCATGGTACTCTTGAAATATCAGAATTACTCATGCCACAACCCCACTGTCAGAAGTTGATTTACAGCATTCATTAAGAAGGGAGGGAAGAACCTTTCAAACAGAAATGTTCTCTGGGAGCACGGAGTAGTGCCTTCGGGTTCGGTGGGTTCCTAGGACAGCCAGCCATGTGGCAAAGGCCGGGCACTTCGCCAGATAACACTGACAGGTAACTTTGCTGTAGGCTGCTTCAGAAGGTGCTGTGGTTAACCAGAGGGGAAGAGATCAGCTCTCCCACCCAAGCATCATGGGAGCTCCCACTTTTCCTTTTGTGTGGAGATGTTGGGATTCCTCATAGTGAAGAAACACAACAAGTTTTTTTTACGCTTGTTTGCTTTTTGCATATTACTGTAGCCCCTGGTCCCCAAGCAGTGCTGGCTACAACTGGTGAGGAGACAGTGTCCTGTCTCAAGGGTCAGGGTTGGCAAGGCCATGCTTTGTCCCAGGAGGGCTCAACCCCAAGGGCTGCTGTAGCCCAAGGTAGCAAGGAAGGGGTAGAGCAAAGTGCCCCAGCATTGGCAGTGCGTCCCAAAGGCAACCACAAGACCCCCTTGCAAGCACACACAGCAGGCACACGTGCACACGAATAGTGTGCACAATAGCACCATCTGGTGACTTGGGCCATCGGATTATATTTCCATGGCACCATATTTCCTTGCAAAACAAATGAACACATTGATTTTATGGAGGAAAAGAGTTTGGAGCACAGTAGTTCAGGCACTGGACAGAAAATTGTTTCACAAGTTAAAGTTGTGAAACTTAAACATTCTCTTTTAAATAGTAGTTATTTGGCACATTGGACCACCTGTGTTGTCCTAGAAATGCTTTTACAGCTCAATTATGAAATGAAGCATTTTTCCAGATTCATTGGAGGTTCATTCTCCATTCCCTGAAAGGAAAATGTATCTGCACTAATACAAATTTCTTCTTGTTGTCTCTCTATGTGGTTATTCCACATTGTAGGAGCAAACAGAGACATCACAGTGACATCATCCTTACAAAATAAGTACTATGAGGATGTTTAACGCAAAGGCATGATTAAGACTAATTATGTTATGAAACACTTGCTAGGATGTTCTAAAATACAACCAGGCACAACTGAAAATATGTTGTGCTTCCTTTGTAGATGAACAAAGCACATTTTGAGACCTGTCCTCTTTACTCTTTTGAGTAGAAAGATTTAGGAGGAATCAGACAGAAACTAATGCAAGCCTGCAAAATATCTGATTACAGATGTTGGACGTGATCAAAGAGGAGGGGAAATTCTTGATGAGCAGTTTTTTATCTCTGTGTTTTTGGGAGGCACTGACACCTTGAATGGCCAACCTGCTGCATGGGGTGTGCAGAGCAGTCTCACCATTTCAGGGGCACTCTCACCTCTTCTTGAGAGAAATCCTCCCACAGAAACCTATGGCTTCTTCCCACGATGGTGGTCTTGTCCTCAGCTGGACATCCCTGGACAGAAATGGTACATCAGTACTAGCAAATAAAACGCAGCCAAGGCAGGGCTCAAGCATGGGCACATGAGAGTCCACATTGTTAGTTTCCCAAATATCTCCTAGATCTGTATTTTATTGAATATTTCTTAACTGTAAGTGCCCATATAACCTAAAGTGCAAGACGAGCTGGGTATTCTTTTTTTGACTATAGCAAAAATAATCTATTATTGCAGACAAAATTCCTTGGATTTCTGTTTTTTTGGGGGTTTTTTTGGGTTTTTTTTTGGTTTATCTTTTCTGTCTCATGAGACACACTTGGCATTCATTATTCATTAATAAATAAGTAAAATATTTTATATAGGGTTTAAATGTGTCTATTTTCTTATTGTATAGTATTTTTAGATGAAATAAGATAATACTTTGCAAAATTTAGACAACTCAAGCAGACTCACGTGTAATACTAGTTGCATCAAATATCTATGGCAAATTGCACTCCAACAGCGCAACTTTCACTTTGTAGAAGACACTGAAAAGCCCAATGAAATCAGTGGAGAGATTCATTCTAATTTCGGTAATGCTACAGTCTTGTATATGGATCCCACTGCTGTGTGATCAAGTGCATCAGTCTTTGTAACACCCCATTCCAAAACACCTTTCAAAGTACAGTAGTGCTGTTATCTCCATATTACTCATGATTAGGGGCTACCATGCAAGTCCAGTAAAAACTTTGGTTATCCCTATATCAAGCACAGACTACCTAATTTTCAAGGTTTCTGCATCTTAGGGTGGAATCTAGTGCTGGTTGCTCAGGCCTGTCTCTTTGCTACATGTGAGGAAAGAAAGCACCTCAGAGAAGGATCCCAAACCATCAGCACTTTGAACTAGAGTTGGCCAACGCGGAAAAGTGGAAGTAAAGTCATTTCTTTAATCCCATCTTTCTGCCCTTCGGATATCACGCCTAGAAGCACCTCATCCAGCACCCTCTTCTGGAAATAAATGGGCTGTGACTGGTCTGAGATGGAAACCTGACTATGCACAAGGAACTTATGATTTAGGTTCCCTGTGTTCCCTAAGTACCTGCTTTATTTCAAAGCCATATTTCACCTCAGAGCAAAGTCCAGGAGGGATCTCTTAGTGGTGGTGGTCAATATGATTAGATTGATGATGAGATCTCCCACCCAAATGCATAGTGACCTACAGCAGCTCTTTGCCTGTGGGAACTCAATCCAATGTGTCATAGAACTGTAGGAAATTCCAGAGAGGAAAAAGAACAACATCAGTCCCTCCTGCTGAAACTGCTCCACTTTGCAAAAAGCAATTAAAGATCGTTTAGACCACAGAGAGGGAGAACATGCACAAATACTCTCAACTTCTGAATTCCATCATTCACCAAGAAGAGGAGACTGGGATCTCAGTCCTGCTCCTCATCTATTTGTATAGTTATTTCAAAGACCTTAACTAGTCATCAGAGCACTGCTGTGATGCACCCTCTGTGGCCAAGCTCTTGCAGAGTGTCACATCAAACACAGACAGACAAAATTTCCTGGCCCAAATCTCTTTGGCAGCACAATTGAAAGCACAGTTGAAACAACACCCAGTTTAGACGAGGCGCTGAGCTATCTTAGGCTGTCAAATGGAGCTCCTCTTCGGCATGGGCAGATGCAGAATTTCAGGTGTCTCCAGGGCAAGAGATCAGGTGAATGGAAGGGTCACAGTTTTGGACTTTGGCTGTAAATGCAACAACATGCGTACAGCACTAATTGACACTTTGAGCTCCTCTGCACCGGGAATTCAAGCCCAAGGAGCAGGTTGAGGGAGCTGATGGTGCTGTCATGACTCTCAAGGCTGTATGCTGCACAGCAGTTGTGAGCAAGCAGCTCCTCAGATCCTCACCAGCACTGCCCATCTTCTCCCAGGCCTGTGTAGGGTCCCTAGTTTCTCAAGTCAAGCTCAATCCCTTAACTCTGGGTCAGTCCCCACTTCACTCTCTACACAGGCCCTACTGAAAGAATACCGCACATTAATTTTGTCTTTAGATGAACTTCCCACCCTACAAATCCACCGACTTCCCTATGACTTCCCCCTACCCTCCCTATTCCTGCTCTGCAGGACTTCTGCAAGCATGCACTGCCTGAATCCCCAGACGTAGCCCAAGAGAGATGTCCCACCTCTACAGCTCATGCTCAAATTCAAGCCTGAAGGCCTGACCAGAAGTGCTGAGCTACAATACAGGTGCCTCTTTTAGCTAGGGATGGACTCCATGCCCCAGAAGTTCCACCTCTTTCCCAGTCCTGTGACTGAAAAGGACATCTCTCATGCTGGTTGTCTGCCCACAGCTAAAGTTCTTCCAGACATCACTCAGAGAGTTATGTGGTTTACTTCATGAGTAAATGCTAATCAGTACAAATGCAGCATCCGAGTGAGACCTAAAAGAAATTATTTATAACCTTCCTGGAACCATGATCTATGAGTTGTATATAGCCCTGATCATGACCATCAGTTGTGGGCAATGGGTTGTGAACAACCTATACAGTGAGGCAGAAAAGACAAAGCTAACTGGGAATTCCACACAGCAGAGCTTGAGGCAGCATCCAGACACAAGGGCATCTGGATCACCCTGGGATTCAGCACAACCTCCTCCCTCCCACAGCCATTCCTGGATGAACAGACCCTGACTCCCAGCTCTCCTCAGGCCCGACACGATCAGCGATACCTGGGCTCAGTCCATGGCGAGCCCACAACGAGCCAGTTGATGACTGCAGCTTGGTGCCCAAAGTCCTGCATTGGGAACTAAAGAGAGCCCTCAGCATGCCGTGCTTGCAAAGGGAGGATCTCTCTCTGACTCAGCTCCCACGTGTAGTTTAGGCACTGTGAGCAGGGGGTATAAGGCCTTCAAGCTAAAGTTTAAACCAGATGAGCACAAATAGCAGAAACTGGTCCATATCCCGCCTGCAGAGCATTTAGCACCTTAGTGGAATAAAATGTTCAATATGATAGGCAGACACTCAAAATCCTTCTAAGCTTGTATGTGCTTTTCTGCAAGGACTGTCTCGGCATTTTACGATTCAAAACACTCATAAACTTAGTTTGAAAATCAGGACAAGCAGGAATAACCTGCATGCCTGGTTCCTAGAGGCACCCCACCCAAGGATTTCTAGCAAACTCTTCTAGTTTCCAGGGAACTGTATGATTGCTTAGTTATTATAGAAAAAAATTAAATGGTCCAAGGAGGTGCTTTCTGGAGTGCTCTCCACCACTTGCTTAGCAGAAGGATGGCCTTTTCAAATCCGCATGCCATGGGGACCACCATTGCCAATGAGAACAGGGCAGGGATATAGTGGGAAAGATACACACTCATATTACCTGGTTTTATTTTTCTACCTTATTTTACAGAAGCAAGAGTGAAATTTGGCAGTGTGCTTCCAACAGCCATGGTGTTTATATTATGAAAATCCGGGTATCAAGTGTGCCAGCTAGGAAAGCTTGGTCAGAAACACTGGGACTGGTGATGCATTGATCTAAGAAGGCTAATCCACAACATAACTCAGAGTTAAACACTTTATTAAATTGCCTCTGCTTGTTCAACAATATAATGATGCCTTTAGGTTGTTTATTCTCATGCAGAATAGTGTGTCTGAAAAATGACCAGAGTTTAAATGCCTTCCCTCTGCCATATTTTAATCTGTTAGTTCTGTTAGGACTTTTCAGTAGTAGTGGGAGGAAGGCACTAGCAGGCTGCAGTGCTCCTGCCAGGCCAGAGCCCTCTCTTCTCACTGAAGCACCTCACTTTGACCAACGCCATAACACTTCTCCGGGCAGGTATGGCTATCTTCTCATGGCTATTTTCTCCCCATTCTCTCCTTCTATCCACAGGTGACCCCTGGTTCCATTTTTTGCTTTCTAAGGTAGCAAATAGAAACCCAACTGCTAAATAAATGCAACTCCAGTTCCAAGTTTCGTCTATCATCTTCATCTTCTTCATCTCTAGTATGCTTCATATTCTGCTGGCCTTAACCATGAGGCCCACAGAGCTGCAATGATCACAGGAAGATTAAGATACAGAGGGAAATGCAATATTAAGATACAGAGAAAACAATTTTATTGGCACAAGCAAGATTGTCCCCATGGTGGAATCATTAATAAACACATTAAAAAATGGTTCAATATGAGATATAATTCTTAAAGCGTATATACCTTCACATCGTTGGAAGAGGGGCAGCAGTGACCCTTTTCAAAGGTTTTTGGAAAGCAAGAGTTTATATTAAACACAACACAAAGGGCACTCTCCCTATTTCCTCCTCTGTAATAGATACTGCAGCCATATAGTCTCTGTTTAAGCCTTCTTGCCACAGAAGAGCTGTGAGCCAGGGATTACTATAGTGATCAAACCCCTTTAAGGCTACTATTCAGTGACATTTGTCTTAGGAGGAAGGGTATCTTTATTTTTTATGTCTTTTTTTAATGCAACCCAGGAGTGTGAACCCTGCAGGCTGTTCCTGGAGAGACCTCCCAGTAAGTAGCTGCAGGTTGGAATGAGGCTGAGGTTTCACTCACTGTACACATGAAGCAGCCAAAGTGTTGTACCTGTCCAGAAGGAATGTCTCCTTTTCTGCTACACCATTTACAGCACGTGCATCGCTACAAAACCTGGCCCAAATTCCTCCCTTGTCACTGTCATGGACTGAACCTGTAGTGTCACCTCCCTGACCACTGGCAGAGCTGAGCTATGCCTCAAAGCCACGGTGGGGACAATTCCAACTTGTTTCTTGACTTTGTTCTTAAGCAAATAGGTAAGTACAAGCTGGTTTCACAGTGGGAAGCAGCTTCTGGCTCATTTTTGATGCATGTAGGACAGATGTGGGTGAAAACCCTCCAGCCTAATTGCACCTTCTACTTGCCCTGTCTTACAGGGCTGCTGTTTCCAGCACAAGCAGTCAAGTCAGACTCCAAGCAGCAGGGTAAAGAAATAGCTGTTGGCAGGACATTCCTGGAGGGCTTCCTGCCTTATTTAAACGAAAGCCTCCTCTTGAGCCGCAAGAGGCAGGTGCCTGTCCTGCAGGGTGGGCAACAGAGCCCACCCCCTCGACGGGATCTGGGCAGGGCGAACATGCTGTGAGTGCTGGGGCGCTGGCAAGCAACGAGTTTGTGGTTTGGACGAGAGCAAGAGGTTGCCTCCTGTCATTCAGGTTTTATTCCGGGAGGGGAAGTCACGGGTGTGTTCATCACCCGATACATTGTGGCTGGATTTTTGGCATATGCCAAGGGCTCTGCATAGTCCTATTGCTTTAGTCTCCTCTCCTCTGCTCTGCTCTGCTCTGCCAGCCACCAGCTCTGTGACTACTGGGCCAACCAGAATCCTGCCAGCCACACTCCCCATGCAGGCAGGCCCGAGTGCCCCGGTTCCTCTAGGGGAGGGGGATGCTCATCGGGAAGAGCAGTGGGGCCAGAAGGCGCCTTTCCAAGGTGTCTTTCCAAAATCACCAGACTCCCAGGGAGGAACAGCAGAGGGGTGAAGGAGATGGGTTTGCCCATAACATGAAAGAGACAAGTCACTTTTCCTTATGTTTTACTCCTGCAATGAAAAATGGTGGGTTACGCAAAGCACCCACTTTTTCTTGTAACTAATAACAACATAAAAAGCAAATTCTTTGGGTTTACTTGTAAACCAAAGTGAGCTCTTTTACACAGCGTATTTATGACAAGTAATGAAAACACGGCTTTTATCTCAGGAACACTCTCTGCCCTCTGCCTGCCCCAAACCCCCCTCTTCCCCAATATGCACTACATACTTTCTGAATCCCAGACAATTCACAGATATCTGCACAAAGATGAAGGTAAAATAGCCATTATCTACATTGCTGGGGGGCATCTGATGTAAAGTGCATTCCCTAGGTTTTGGCTTATGGTTTGCAAGGGAATGCAGAACTCTTTCATCTCCTCTTTCAGCCCATCTGCGGCTTCAGCTGACATGACAAAACGTGGCACAACCACAGCCAGACAATAAACTATTGTACAGTGTAACAGGAAGCAACAGGTAATGTTTAGGGGAACTAAATTATTTTTGGATCTGATACTGATAATCAGTTTAGGCAAGGGGTATCCACTGCAAATTTATCCAACATTTTTAAAAGACTGGGAGCACTCCAGAAGGAGATAAGAATTAAAGTGCAGTATAAATGAACCATTCATGAACTCAGAGACTTCCCTGCCTGCATACAAAGCACATGAGAATGGACCTTCTTGCCTGTCATCCTGGACTTTTTTAATTAACAGTTGTGAGCCATTCCGGTGCACTATGGAGAGGGAGCTTTATGCATTTTGCAGAAGAACACAGAGTAGATCAGCATGCAGTTCCCAGAAATGCAGAAAAAGTGCTGGATACCATTCCATCTTCAAATATCTGAATTGCATCCAAACGATAATGTGAAACCTTAACACGCTATTCATCTACTAAAAACTGCGGCGCGGGAGGTCAGATCGATGGGCAGCTCTTGGAAGCAGCTGCCAGAGCAGTGCCTTTTCACATACCTATTCAACCAAGCTAAGAGCTGCGACAAGCTTGACGGCTGTGGGCTGGTCCCCATCCAAAGCCGTGACGCTCTCTGAGAAGGGCCGTTGCGGCGATGCAAACACGGAGAGCAGAGCCCGCATCACCTGCTCCAGGGCAGAAGGCTGGCACGGCACCGCTGTGGGCAGGAGCGGTGTGGGCACTGCACCAGCGCTGGGTGTGCTGGCCGGAGCCCAGCCCCACATGGAGGCACCGTCCCCGCACGGGCGCTGAGGGGCCGCGGTGCTCGGAGGGAGCGGAGGAGAGGGAGGGCAGCCCTACCCTGCTCTCTGCCCCACAGCGCTCTCCGCAGCTGACAGGGTGACCCTGGGAGACCTGCCAGGCGCCGTCGGATGGACCCTGTTTTCTGTCCCAAAGGTGAGCAGCTGGTATGTCAAACCATCGCTGCCAACGCCTGTCAGACACGGTCCCTGCAGAGGCCTGATCCTACAAGGTGCTGAGACCCTCCAGGCAGCAGCCTAGAAACCTCTTTGTCCTAAGAGCAAAATGCACCAAAATTATCATTCATCCTCAATGGGACACAATGTGAACTCTTGGCTCTCAGCTCCCTCTGGGGTATTTATGCCTCATGCAAGGACACACTTCACAACACACATTTATAAGAGGTGCCCCATTGACCACTCAGGGCAGAGCATCAATGTGGTGTTTAATCAGACAGGAGCAGCTTCAATGTCTATTCCTCAAAGAGTTATTCCAAATGAGCAGCATATTTGCTTGGTTGTTTCGTTTTCATAGCTCGTAGATACTATCAGTACGTGGGTCTAGGAAGCTTGTTAGGACCGGGCTTGTACCGCTAGAGGAACATGAGAGACGTGAAGGGAAATAGAGGAGAATTCTTAACAGATGCAGCCTGCAAACAAACAGCATTTTATTAAAAGAATGCAAGGAAAAAAACCAGTTATTCCCTGAGGATCTATTGTGCCATGTCTAAAGATATTAAAGTGTAAAACAAAGATCTTAATTGAACTTCAAAGGCAAATCTTGACTCAAGCTTAAACATGGTGCTGCTACCAACATCTTCATTTTATAACATGTCAAGCACACATGCAACCGCAAAGCTATTAATTTCCATGCACAGTAACGTTTGAAGGCACAGCAGCAGCTGCTTAAATATGTCTATAATTATTCACACATTAGCACCTACTGAATTAGCAGCATTAGCACCTACTGAATCATCTTGTGCACGTTTCCATAAATTAAGCCCGGGATTCGGGCGCTCTCACTCCGGAGAATGTTGTTTCTGTGGTTACGGATGTGGAGTTGCTTGACCCTAACGCTACTGAGCGAGCTGTCAGGCCTGCAAAGAGGGTGAAAGACATTACAAATGCTCCTTTTTTAAACGTCTGCCCTCTGGTCCGTGGTGATGGTGTAACCCACCAGAGCACAGCCATTGCCACTAGAACTTAGTGCTTCTAATCATTTGTTCTTGTTCTAATTGAGGAAGATTCTTGCTGCCCTTTTTTTTTTCCCCCTCCCTGCTTTCTTTTTAGCAGGCCCCATTAGGAAACTCACATTTCTCCATCTGTCTCGAAGCTTATTTTATGTGGAAATGCTTCAAAACTCATGCAGCTCTTGTTCAGCCCCGTGCAACTGAAAGGAGTTCAAAGTTGGGCAGGGCACCAAGTCAGGAGACATTAATAATGTCTCCTTGTAACTATTCAAAACCTGCCATTCGTTAAGTCTGCCCCGCTCGCGTTCCAGGAGGCATAAATCATATGTATAAATGAGCTCCTACCCACAAAGGAGCGCTGACTTCAACATCTAAGGCTCAGTTGTCTCAGTGAGGAATTCTTGGGGTTTCTTTTTCACTGTTTGACTTTTTGAGCCCCAAACCAGAAGGGAGGCCCCTCCATTTGAATAACCCCAAGAAACATTCAGGGAGGAGGAGGAAAGTGGGGTTTTTTGCATTAAAGCTTCAGTCCCTCCAGTTTTTGACACAAACCTCCCTGCCGTGTCCAGCACAGCAGATACTTCCTCAATGCCCTGCCATAACCACTGGCTTTTTCACGGAGGCATCAGCAGCTTTCCAGTGGCCTCCAAGGAGCCGATGATCCAGATGATCATTGCAAGCGCTGCCCTAACCAGGGATTTCCAGCCAAAGAAAGGATCGAAATATTTAAGGGACAAACTATTGTGAGACATTTCTTTAGTGTCCACTCCAGTTTAGTGTTTAATAGGTGGGTAGGTCAGAATCACTCTGGGTGTCTGGCTGCTTGAAAGCTGCTTCAGAATGCCTTTTTTTATTCATACTCTCAACCACAAATGTGGGGAGCTGAGTTTGAAATTATCCAAATATACATACGAGGATGATTTCTCCTTTGACTTATTTTTTATGCCACTGGAGTTACGCAGTCTGACTCTTAAGGGTTCTAAATCATGAACAAATTAAGAACATGCTAAAAACCCTTCTATTTTATCTCAGTAAAATCTGAGTACTATTTGGCCACCATGACTTCCAATGTCTCCAGAGAACCTTGCCTGTTTTTAGAGTCCTCATTTCTGCTGACAGGTTCCAATCAAGTTAAAACAATCTTGATCTCCTTCAGTATTGTGGGAAATTACTTGTGGACTATGATAGCCAGGTTACCAAGACCTCGAGCCATACCTTTGCAGACTAAAAATGATGCTGCTGGGTTGCTTCCCAAAGGGGGCAAATACTTTGTAGAAGCTCCCCTTCCCATAATTTCCTCTCAGTCTAAGGCTTCCCCCTTGGCCTTTTGGAGAAATTTCCAGATGTTTCTCTCATTTTCTGCAAAACCTCCAGCCCTTATTTTATGTCCTGTTTTAATTCCTTCTCTGAAATCTGCAGCTGCTTCACATCTTAATTCCCATGGCAAAGTAGGCAGGCCTTGTTCTAGATCTTGTTGCAATTTCTTTAAGTCTTGTTCTAATTCCACTCAGGCCCTTTTGATTTCTCCGTTATTTGGCTCTTCTGGGTTTGACAAGCCCATACACCCACAACCTATAGTGATTTTAGGATCACTTTTCTGCCTGACTCCAGAATTAGGCTTTCTGAGTGGAGCAGAATGGGGATTTCCCTTGTTTGTTCCTGTTAAGAAAAGTAGGTGGCAGAGTGAAGGATTTCTTTGTTGTGATAACTTCTAGTTACCAAGAAAAAATAATAAAAAAAGGAGAAACATGTTCTAGAAATACCCGTGGAATCAAAGTAGGAAGATGCGATTCCTTAACTATTTCTGGCCTCCTTTTCCAGGTAGTAGTCCACGCGGAGCTCTGTCTCGGGATCACATGACAAATGCTTCCCTCTGGCTGCCTTTAGCCTTATGCTGCCTTTTTTCTCTGTTTCTCCGGTGGTCTGGAGGTCATTTTTCATTTCATCGTTCTGCCATAGGCAGCATGCTGCTGCCGGTTAGCTGCCCCTGGTGAGGCCTCTCTGCTGGCCCAGCTTTCCTCCTGCCAGTCCTGCCCCTTCTCCTTGGTCCCATCCATGGATCTGCTTGCTTGGTTTGTGCTGTTCCTCAGGCAAGCTGCACTGTTCCACAGGTGGCATCTACAGAATAATTTGTGTTGTTTTGCATTATGGGTGAGCCCAGAGGACTTGCAGTCCTAGGAAATGCTTCTGTATCTTTGCCAACATAGGGCAGTCACGCATTAAACCTCTTACTCTTCACATTCAAAAAGGCGCATGGGGAAATTTTTAATATACTGCATTGGGGAAAAGCTGTCTATGTGGGTTGTCCTGCAGCTGTATCATGAATGAAAAGGATGGACCTACGGGTACACATTTTCCACAATGGGATATGTAGTCCGCAGTCTGGAAACTAAGGTCAGTGGTGCCTGCTGCTCTGAAGCTTTAACATGCACCAGGTTTGGGAGGCTCTCAGCCAGACTTCAGGCCAGCAAATTGCCTGACAGTGCCCTTCTTGTTTTAAACGTAGTGCTGGTCTATGTGGAGATGAATGAGGGCATGAAACCTTTCCATGGAGTATCAGCAAACATATCTGTCTCCTGAGAGTCAGCTTATCCTCAGTTATCTATGGCTAGGCTATTCAACATCCTCTAATTACAAGATATCTGTAAAAATATTTGGACCTCACAGTCAGATAGAGCCAGAAGTCTTTGGGTTTCCCTGAATTTAAAAAATGTGCCCCGAGTCCAATCGTGTTTTCTCCACTATCCTGTCCAAGTTTCCACCTTCTTCTTTTCTGAAGCTCTCAATTCCAAGAAACTAAAATAACTCATGACAAGAAATAACTGGGAGAAGGAATGGAGATATAGAAGAGGGGAGGGACAAGGCTGAATTTGCCGTTCTTTGTTTGCGGTGTCCGTGCTAGCTTTCAAGGAAATCTTATATCCTGGCCTTTGCACCCACCGGCTGTGTTTGGACAGTCTGGATCTAGGCAGCCATGAGGAACGGGCAGGTCAGGGAGCATACTGGAGGTGGCTCTCAGTTACCGGTGGGCAGATTATCAGGTTACAGGTTACTCCTTCCATGATAAACCACTTAGGTTAACCCACTCTGTGCCCACCCCCGTCACAGGCCGCCTCACACGACCGCTCCCTGCACCGTGCGGCAGAGGCTCCGTGTGCTGGGCTCCGTCCTGGTCCCCTGCTCCCCATCACCTCTGTGCATCTCCTGTCCCATCAGAGAAGGCACCTTCCTCCTCCTCCTCTGACATCCTCTGCCCCGCAAAGTAACATCCCAAATCCACGTCCTACACTTTGGCCATCCTTCTTCCCATCACCACCACCCCTCAAAGGCAGGAGCCCACCTTATCCTGCTGCCTTCCCAACTGCTGCTCTTCTTCCTTCATCCTGCTCAGCCCATTCCTCTCCTCCGGCTGGCACACACACTTATGCAGCTCAGGCAGCAGCTCCAGCTCTGGACTCTGCCAAGATATCAGCTTTCATCGGAGACCAAAGACACCCTCCTGCAGTGTCCATGTAGTCCTGGGAGCATCCACTGCCCCTAGCTGCAGATAAACTGCTTTGACATGTTCTGGGGCCAGTTAGAGGCCATTTGGGGACCCTCTGCTTTCCCATTGCAAATCTATTTGAACGTTTTCAAAGATAAAAAGATAAATGGTCGCATTTTGGCTTTGCTCTACTTCCTGCACCCACAATCCCAGAAAATTGAAAGCTGAATGCTGTTGTCCTAGGAAGATTAAAATCTCACTGCAGACGGTTAGAATGCAAACATTCTTTTGTAATAACAATACAGTGAGTTTTACATGGCTACATGAGTACCAAAAAAACAGTCTTGGATGCCTCTCAGTCTTAAACACCCCTGTCCCACCTACCCCCTACCTGTCCTTTCCCTCCCCCCACAGAGCAATCACCAATAAAGAATGATGTAGGAATATTTACTTTAAAATAGAAGCTACAGGTCATCCGCACACTTACTTATGGGACAGTCGCCTGTGGCCCTTCTCTGCAGGGGCCTGTGAAACGTTGCCCGCCGTTCCTGCAGGGCTGGCAGGGCCGGCAGAGCACTCGCAGCCGGCCGGCCCCGCTGCTCCGCATTGACACTGGCAGCGCTGCGTGGGTCCGTCGGAGGATGACGTCGTGCAGCCTTCATCCGTCCACGGTGACCCCCATCACTAGTAACTTGATCACTGACCAGGGGAATGGACATTCCCTCACGCACAATGAATCACGTTTTGAAGTCCTTGGAGGTCAGGCACAGCTCCTGGCAATCCCGGAGGAGGAAGATGATGTGGATGACGACTGTTTATGACTGACCCCAGAGAGACTGTAGTGCTGATGGTTCCTATGAACTAGTACCCCCAGAGGGGTAGCCAGCACAGGCTGCAATGGCTGCTGAGGTGATGGTATCAGTAGCTCCACAGGGACATCACAGGAACATCTGCAGGGACATACACACATCATGTGTTACCCCTACTGTTAACATGACTCAGAAAAGAAAACCCTGCTGCAAATAATCTAGGTCAGAAATGACTGGCACAGCTAAATCAGTTGAAGATCCCAGTTTCTTGATTCAGCTGAGCTCAGCTTGGAAGAGCGAGGAACAGGCAGTCCCGTGGGCTCTCTTTCCTGCCCTGTGACTCTAGGGCTGCTAGGCTGGTGCCTTAGCCACAGTCCTGACTGACAGCCAGGTGCCTGCTCTCAGTGCGGCAGTGGTGCTTCCTCAGTGACAAGGAGTACTGGAGGACCACTACCTCTCTGCTCCCACCGCACCGCGCCCACTGCCAGGGGACTTGTCATGGCAGCTTTGGAACAGAAGGGAGGAAACTGAAGACTGTCAGCCAGATACAGCCACAAAGCTCGTGACTTTTTTCATATATATTTTTAATAAAGGACATGTTGCTGAACGGCTAGCATTCATCAAGTTAAACCTTCCTCTATCCCTGCCCTACTAAAAACGGTATAATGTCTTTCTGGATCTCAAGGCTAACTCTTGAAGTTAGAACTGCTAATTTGAATACTGTTAGGTTTTGATTACTTTCACATATTATATTTTTTGCTTACATATTTACATGCACTTATACACAGACATATACATCTACATCAAAATAATGTATTATCTAAGGCTGGATATCACAAAACCGCAAAATAAAATGTGTTGTGAGAGTGTTTTGTATTTCTAGATCCTAAAATATGATGTCCAAAATATACAGCACTGGAAAAAGATATGTAGTACCCCTAGAGTTATCTTACCCTGCACTGCTAGTTAAGTCTGTCAGGAAAACCAGAACTCCATTTCACATGAAACTCAAAGGTTGTGCTGTTCCATTTCTCTATAGAACTAAGGCAAAATACAACCTCCTCAATAGAAATTTTTGTGAAAAAAACAGACTCACTAAACAGCTGGTGGCCAAGTGGGGTGACCTGGGCTCTCTAGTTGGGTTAGTTGGGAATTTGATTCTTGGTTTCTGATATCCTAGGCTTTATCCAAGGAAAAGGAGAATACCCCATTCCTTGTTTTGACCAGGAATTCTTTAGGATCTGAGACCTTTGTCAACTTAGGTACTGCTGAGGTTCAGCAATGTGTTCCATGGTGGTATTTTCTGTTCCTGTAATGCATTACATTTCATTAAAAGTCTTGTTTAAATGGATGGCAAATTCTTCCTTCAGTTTGTTAGATGAACTCTTTGGATACAAACCTTTGGTGTCCATGGACCCACCTCCACTTTATTATATCTCTAGAAGGGACTATCACAAACACAGGAGAGCGCAGGAATTTCTGGACATCTGAAACCGACCAGACTCGATGGAGATGTGCTCCGAATCTGAGCAGATCTGCCCACAGAAGCAACTGCCCCGCTCAGCTCCGTGGTCTGCAAGGCCGCGGAGACATGTCATTTTTGCAATATACTTCCATCGTGGGCCTCTATGCTCCACAAGCTGGAGGCTCTCTGGATTCTCAACAGCTGACAAAACATTACTTGCAGGTACTTTAACATATTAAACATGGTAAAGAGCAGGATATTTGTGAACAGCTGTCTGGGGAACAGAGGTGAGTGGAGATCTTTGCTTTTTTTATGATTGTATTGCAGCTGCTGGCAGGTCTCTGTTCGCAGTTGACAAAGGAGCAGAGGAAAACAGAGATTGTTGCTTACAGAGGGAGGAGGTCTGTGTCTGCATCTGCAGGGGATTGGGAATCCAAAGATTATTCACTGCAGCTGCAAGCTTCATCATGGGCAACTTCAGCAGAAAGAGTTTTCCTACTTGCCAGAAAGATCATCTCAGAGTGTTTAGTTGTCCCTAGCTGTGCTGAACGAGGTAGAAATGTCACGATTTCTTTGATCAGCAGTTCAAATGAGCTCTCAAAGTGCTGAGGATGTTTGTGCACTCATTTTCGGCTGAACCCAAGGAAGGTAAGGACAGGGCTTGTTCAGAACTGATAGAGTTACCATGTGGTGATCCACTCTCCAGTTTCCAGACAGAAATGTGAGGATTTCCTCTAAGAACTTGCCAAGTGACAGCTCCCCTGAGTCAAGTGAGAGTGTTGCCATTTGTATAAACCACTTTGGAAGGTCTTCTATGTGTGAAGAGATTTTTTGCTGTCTGAATCTGACCGAATCAGAACTTGCAATTGCTTAGCAAACTCCCACAAATTCCTCTGGCCACCCCAACGGCAAAGCTGCTGGTTTGAGAGGAGCTAGGGACAGATTTCCCATCAACATCACTTTCCCGGCTGTGACAGGAAACCAGAATGTCTTTATTGTTCAGGTGCTCTATGCAGTCAGAGCAGTCAGTAATAAAAAGTAATGACTCTGTGTACGCCTCTCAACCAAAATCCAGTGATATGCAATTCTGTGCAGTGCTCAGGCTCTGTCCATGTGCTGCAGAGTTGTGCAGATGCAACTATTGTGCAATTCTAAAATACATCTTTTTTTTCCATGGAATATAATTGCCAGAGGACTTTCCTGAAAATGGCAAGATTTATCCTATTTACTGCAGGGCCGACCTACCCAAACACTTCCACAGCAAGTGGGGACTGCTAAACAAGAATCCAGGATTTCATTAATTGCGCTGCTTCCCAAGGACTCTAGATTTCACCTGTCTGTGGTACATTGCTGCCTTCATGGAAATATCTTCTCAGCACTCATGTCTTTCATTCCCACTTCCAATGGGAATCCTTGCAGCCGTTCTTATTTGTTACATGTTTCAGATATAGAATTTTTAAAAAGCAGAACCTGCAAGAAGTTGCACTTCTGAGGGCGTGTTTACACTCCTGGTTAGATCTAGACCTAATCTAGATCTAGATCTAAGGCCTACAGCCATATCCGTATTACAAGGTAAGTCAATGCAAGCTAGGCTCTGGTCTGAGGACATTAAGCAATCAGCCCCAACATACATCTATCACTGGTACCTTTGGTGAAGCTTTAGGCAGCAATTGTCTCTGCACTGGGAAGCCTTCTGCAGTCCTGGAAAAGAGCCTGAGTTATTTCTGAGAGCTTTTGGGGGACACAGTCTCCCATTATCCCTGTCTTATAAGCATCAGCCTGTCTTGGTATCTCAGGACACCTCGAATGTCTCTAGACACCTATGGCCGAGCAATTTCATTGACCTGGTTGGTGGCTTCGAGAGAAAACTTCCTGGGGAAATGGGACCACACATTGAAATGCCTGAGTAGGGACTTCTTGTAACTTTCTGCTTGATCACACATTTTCTAAAAGGGTTTGGAAGAGATTTGGGTGTCTGACAGTTCCTAAACACACACAGCAGCAAGTACATCTACATACATGTTTAAAGTTTGAATTTTGCTCTGTTTTTGAGCAGTGGATGTGTACGTATCAGACGTAGCACATCAACAATATTCAGCAAGCAGCAAAACCAGGTGGAGATAGGTCCAGGCTTGGATCTAAATCTAAACCTTAACTCCCACAGGGAGAAGAGATGTCGGGATCTGAGGCTTTGTGGAGACAGAGCCCTTCAAACCTCCCTCTCACCTGTCAAACCTCTTCTCCTGCCTCCCGCCGTGTGCAGCAGAGCAAGGCAGGGGAAGGCGACTTTGCCAATTGGGCGCAACCACAGGCTAAGGGAAAAATTCCTTCCTGATCCCTGCAGGGGAACCAGCGAGTCCTCTGGCATGAGCGTCTGCTTACCTCCATCTTTGCTTGCCCAGCTCCAAGGGTAATTAGCTGACATAAAATTACCAGCAATTTTTCAAATCCTGACCCATTATTTGAACCAGTGACCTCCTGTAGGACCAAATTCCACAGGTTGATTACATACTGTGTGAAGTAATATTTCTATCCATTTACTAGTCATTAATTTGTGGCCTTTGGGAAATCTGAAATATGTATGATCATGTGAAGGATCCTGAGCCATTCATAGCTGTGTGTTGTGTGAAACACATTTGCTCGTTTAACTAACTCCCAAGCTCGAAGGGCCTGACGCGAGCACCAGGCAAGACAAATCAGTCCAGAAAGCCAGAGGAACAGCAAGAAGCGAGCTGCCAGCTGTTAGATGAGCAAATGGGGAGCTACAGGGATTCCCGGAGCCAAATTCCCGACTTATTTATGCTAGCATAAATCTAAAGTAACTGCACTGAATTATTCTGGATTTGCTCTTCTGTAAAAGAGATCAGAATCTGATGCTCAGTTTGGAAACCTTCTCTCTCTGATTTCCATTCTTGCTGGAAAGAGAATCAGACACTGCTGTTCCACAGCTTTTTCAAATGTTTCTTTACAGGGAAGAGTCAGATACCCAGAGGTTTTTGGTGAAAAAAAAAATCCCAAGCAAAACATTGACAAATCAACAAAAAGCTCACCCACCACGTTACAAAGCCAGAGTTTGCAATGCATTAGGAACCAGTCAGAGTTAAGTTCTTAAGTGTCTAATGTCACCAATACAAATGCTTAACTACTCTTTGCCTTTTTTTTCTCCTTTTCTAATCAATCCGGTATCATAAGGTTGCTGTGAGAAGAGAAACAAAAATGTTGCAAAAGAAATATACTGCAGGCTATAACTGCTGAGTTATGTAATAATGTGTTGTTATAAACCAGGCTGTCCTGAAAATAATATTGCTGTTTCCCTCATTTCAAATAAAGTCCCCAGCTCCATTATTCTAGCCCATACTATTTTATTGCCACTGAGTTTTATGCAAGACATGCCTGATTTGCAAAAGTAGTTCTGAAAAGTTTCTTAAACAATTACCTTGCAAAACATTCTGGGACATTTAATTGAAATGGCATCACCTTGTTTTAAAACATTGTAGTGTTAAACAAACTTGACCTGTAGCACCGAAGCACTCATTTTTCTCCAGCTACGTCATCCCATTGAAATGCATATGTACGTATATAACACCCTGACTTCTCCAGCTGAAAGCCAAATGCAAGCCCCCATTTAAAAATAATGAGGCTCCCACTTTTCCTCTTGTCATGGAGACTAATGGATGAGGAGGCTGTAAGAAAGAGGTTGCTCAGTCTTAATTACTGGCAGAAAATGAGATTAGATGAGACAGATGGTTCAATGGCTCATGCTGCAAATGCAGCTCCCGGGGCTCTGCCCAGGGCTCTGCCCGGGCACAGTTCAGCTCTGGGTTTTCAAGTATATTCGAGGAGGGCGATGGGCAAGAGCAGGGCTGGGAGACAGGCCTGGGTGCATCTGGGCATCCAGAAGTGTCACAGACTGGTCCAAGGCGGGAGTTGGGGCAGCACAGGGTGAGGATCCTTGCCTCTGTCTCTCGGTGCACTTTATTTGATCAAAAATAAAAAACCAGAGGAAGACTCAGCTCAGCAAAGCTACCGATATCATGGAGCTGTGCTGTGAAGACCAATAAAACTATTAGCTGCTGGCATCGAGCCAAGAATCCATTAATGACAGGCTGGTATCTCTCCAGGAATGTAAAATGTTTTGCTAAATAAACATTAAAGCAGGAAGCATTCGGCTTCTGTCACTAGGTAGAGCTCCAATGTGATTCTATCCACAAAAGGAATAGTCCGAAGGGGAGTAAGAAAACTGAGTTTCGCTGATAAAATAACTATTTAGTACCAAGAGGAGCCAGTGAGACATATTTCGTAGTGCAATTTTATGGTACACTTTATAAAGTGTGATGTATGAGGCTCAATACTTTCGTGGGATCAAGCCACTGACACTCCAGAGAGGAGAGGAGGGCAGCAATCTGAGGTGGGATGATACTTGGAAATCAACTTCCAATTATCCCCCTTTTTTCTGGCTACAAAAGCAGAAATTTAGCACAGAAGTAAAAATTTTAAGATTTTTCTTCTCTCTCTTTTTCTTTTATTTTTGGACAGGGTGGAGGAGTGCACAATAACGTCCTTGAATTTTATGGGGAAAATATTCAAGTCAAAATTCCCTCCCCCCAGCACATGAAATGGTCAATATTGGGTGGTCTGTGTCACGATCCTCCTAGGGTAAATGTGCTAGATCTCCATGTGTGCAGGGGAGGAAGGGTAGCTCTCCCCTTTGGATGCAAAGGGGGTCCATGTCAAGGGCAGAACGCTGTGGTGTCTCTGCGCTCATATTTGAGGTTTTCCAATAAAAAAGATCGGAAAGTTGGAAGTAAGGACATTCAAATACCTGTAATCTGCAAGCCGGCAACTTTCACATAGCTGAGTCACAGCAGAAATGTCTCTCTTCATGTGAGGAGTCAGGAGGAAAAGAGAAAATGTGATTAAAGAGCCAGTTCCTAAAGGTTATGCCCATGGAAATGATGATGCTCGACAGCAAGTAGAAAGCACGTTGGACTAAGAAGGCTAAGGAAGAATTTCACGGCAGACAACCAAAGAGAAGAGCGCGACAAGAAATTTTGAGGATTATCAGAGACACTTGCAATAAAACCTGTGGTTCCTCCCAAACTCATAGAGGACAAAAAGAACATTCGAAAACCAAGGGTATTGCAGGGAAGCTGAAAATACGCTCATGCTGCCAGCCTTGCACAGAGGCAAACAAGAGAGCTTGGTTAGCCTAGATACCCAAGCGTGGCACCCAGAGGAAGAGGGAATCTCTCTCCTTGGGAACGGTATCAGCTTCCCCACCGAGACTATCTGTGGTGGATACGTGGAGCCCAGCCTGGGACCAATGTAGATGATGTTCCCACGCTGCTTTCCCCAAGCAGCCCTCTGTGTCCACATTGCTCATGGAGCAGATTCACTCCTGTCTTGACACTTTGACACTTGGGAGACCACAGACCACCTCGCTGCCACCAGCCTTGGGAACCCACCACTGTGCTCAGCTCCGAGCCCAGAGTCCCAGACTCCTAATTCTGAGCCCAGAGCTGAAACCATTCCCGCAGCCTCACCACATCTTCCCACGTCTCTGGCCTCTTCTGCAGAAGGAAACTCTTCTAAATGAGCTTCCTCCAAAGATGACGTGAGAGGCAGCCAGCTGTGTGCAGCAGATCCTTGCAGGACACGTCCACGTGGCCCTTGGGACCCCCTGAGCAGCACAGGAACCAGGGCAGGGGGTTGCCCTGAGGAGAATCTGCCCCGTGCAGGGGCTGGTAGGCAGTGGTTTGCAGGGCTCTTTGTGAGACGGATTGCTGAGGAGGAGCCTGGATCCAGTGTGTGGCTGTTGGAATTGGAGCAATCTGAGCAAAGGTGCAAGGCTCCTGGGCGCAGTGGGCTGGAGGAAGTAGTTAGCCAAACCCTTCTATCCATCACTTTAAATTCTACTCCCCTGTTTGCTCTCTGTTACATTTTCCATGGGATGCCCATCCATGGACTCGACCATGTCTATCAAGAAGAAAACAGTTAGAGACAGCTCCTCAGCTGCAGTAAATCAGGCATCTGGAGCCAAGCCAACGGAGACCATGCGTGACCATGCGAGACCATCTCCTAGTTTCTCCTCTCAAACTGTTTCATTAAACTAAACATAAGATTCAGTAGCTCCCTATCTTGCCTTGTTTTTGCACTCTGACATTTTGTCTGAATTCACATGCCAGGATAAATACAAGAAAGATGATCACACCGTTCTTGCATTCAGATTGTCAGTGACTCACCCACCCAGATAACTCCCTTTCGAAGGAAGCAGAGTTTTTATGTGTGCAGTTTTCACCTCTCACTGCTTTAGGAAGCGGAGGCATAATCCATGTAGCCTCACACCGATCCTCCCTGGAAGAACATCACTGTAACTCCAGAGAGCAGAAGAAAGTGGGCTCTGGTTACAGGGGGTAAAATTCTTGCTCCATGATGCAGGGCGTTGTTTTCCTGTTGCAAACATGTCGTAAAGCACAGCACAAAACTGTGCTGTGTTTGACCCGAATGTGGCTTGTCGTCCAGCAGCAAGGGGCTCTGAGCAGACATGCCCTGCCTGGGACCTGTCCACCTGGGAAGGACTCCTTGCACCAAGGGCATCTCGGGGTTCAGAGGAGCCAAATTTAAAGCTGCTTTGTGCATGCAGACATAAGGATGAACTAACCTTGACAGGTCTCCTACCTGGGAAACAGAGAGGAGCCCTGAGGTCCGAAAACCTGGTTCCCCTCAAGTTTCTGCTCTTTATCCCTCACCTTTCTTGATTCCCTTCCTCTGATCCTCCTGACCTCTGCTATTTGATGGAGAAACTGAGGTGGGGACTTCACACCAGCGACACCCACTGCATCCAGCACATTTCTCTGGACCTAGATAAACTGGCTTTTATACCATTTTATTTATTTTTATTTAAAATTTATATTTGCAAGTTCTGAAATGCTTTGCATTAGAAAGACCAGAACCCAGGCAACATGCAGGCCTCACGTTTGAATCAGGATGATATCTTCCTCCCCACTGACTTCTACTGGTCAGAGCTGGACTGAGGCATTTGTGTCACATCCCTTTGGTATCCCTCTTTCAATGAGGAAGAAACGTAAAAAAGGATCTTAGTTTTTTTTTTCTTTTTCTCCCCCAGACAGCTTACAGATGATACAGGAGCATGTATTGGCCTGGACTCAGTAATTGCAGTAATTACTAGATGTAGCCCATCTAACAAACAAATGAGTAATAGCCTTAAAATCTAAAGGTGACCTAGTGACATGCCACTCCACAGCACTAATAAAGTCTCTTTGGTTTTCACATCTGGGCCAAGCTGTTACATTTGAGTGACCTTTTGAAATCAGGGGAACTTTTTGTGAAATACACAGGGAGCCAAATATTTAGGTCTGCAGAGTTACTGCAGGCCATTAAGTATTATTTACTTATCACAAACACATGGCTCAAGAGAGGCAGAGCTGTCCAAAGTTTGGATTGCATGTCAACTTTTCACATTAATGCACTTTGTCTATCACTGAAGACGAATAATATTTTTTCTCCAAGAGCTTAGCCAGAGTCTGGTTTTGAGGGGAATAAATCCGCAGCTCTGTCAGTCCCAGGTATTGATCAGGGCTCTCCTGCCTTCCCTAGGACAGCAGTATCTGCATGCCCCAATTCCCCATTAACTTTAAAAAGCATATAACCCCCCTCCACAATACTGCTGTGTAGTATTCCTTTGGAAGTGTCCGGAAAACCGAAGCTTACGTTGCTTCTCCAGGCTGATGGAAGTGCCTTTCGTGCACTCGCTGTGGTCACTGTCCCAGCAGTGCAGGTGACACTGACCCCACCCGCACCATGAAGATTGGGCCACAAGAGGCTGGTCACCCCCTCAGAACAAGCCTTGTGTGCCAGCCCCCAGCAAAACCCTGTATCTCACCCCCTGGGAACCTGCTCCACACAGAGCCCCTCACACGTGGGCCCTTCAAATTAAAACATTTTTAAGGTTTATTAATTTCATTAAATCTCATGAACAACTCCCAGCACCAGGTGTTGCTGGTTTGATGCTTGGGAAGCCCACTTTAGGAGATCTTAAGGGAGCTTGACACACTAAACTTTCTGAGCATCAAAGCTGCTAAAAAATCACTTTTTAAAGTTTATTTCAGACAGGAACGCAGAGGCTGGAGACCCTAAAGCCCCTCTTGCACCTCGGCTGGGCTGGTTTGTGCAGCTGTGAGCGCTGGGGAGGGAGCCGGCCCCTTCCTCTGCAGCGCCCGTGGGGTCCTGCAGCAGTGCGGGGGGCCAGGGCGGCTCCACTGCCCACGGATAGCCAGGACCCGTGCCAGGAGAACCTGCACGTACAGCTGCAGACCAGGCACTGCTCTTCCCTCCGGCTGCTGTCCTTACACGGACAGTGCAAGGACAGCGAGCCTGTCCCTGGCGGCCATGGTGCACGGAGCCACCCCCTTCATGGGGAGCGTTCGCTCTTCTCCCAGCAGGGACACGTTGGATGTGGCGCCATCCTTCTAATGCATGGGGAAGCACAGGCAGAAACATTATCCAGGATATTGGCAGGCATTAAGACCAGGCGTTCACCTCCCGGTTGGAGTGGGGCTCATCAGGCAAGAGCCGACGTCCCTACTGCACCTGACGTGGGTCCCGCAGCGCTGCCTTTGCCCTTAGAGCCGTGACAAGTGCCCAGCCTGGCGCTATGCGGCCGTGTCGCCAGCTCTGCTGAGCGGCAGGACACTTCTCCCACTGGATCCACAGAAACACAATCATTTTCTGCACAACAGGCAGGAAATCCAAAGCGAAAAAACCCTGGATTTAGCTTTCTACATGGTTTTGATATATTATTTTTTAATTTTACATTTAATATTGTTAGAAAAAAAAAGAGAAAATTTTAAAATTGAATGTTATTGTACCCTGCTGTACACAAACTTTGCACAACTTGCACACAAGTGGGAGACACGTGCCGCAACATTGAATCTGCTACAGACTTCAGCATCTAATGAGAGAAAATGTGTTTCGATTGCCCTACGCTCCACGCTGGAGCATTGGTCTTTGTGCAGCTATTTTCATTGCTCCCTGCAGAATGCACACGCTTTCCGAAGGATGGTGCGCAATTATAGCACTTGCTGCATCAGCACGCGTTGCGGGCGCTCTGCAACAGAGAAATACCGAGCTGCTGCGGAGACCGCTGGCGACGGAGCCGCCTCCGCCTGCCCTCGGGTTACACACATATTTCTCCGCTTTCTGATGCCTTCCGCGAGGAATCTCTTTGAATTTGGGAAAACAAGGGATCGGGTGCACTGTGCAAGTTGTGTCAGGTTAGGTCAAGCAGGAGCCAACACAGCATCCAGGACAAGACTGTGAGGCCACGCACTGCCCCTGGATTTATCCATGCAGACATGCCAGGAAGGGGTGCTCAGCACAAGGAACGGGGCTCATTTTGTCGTTAGGGCTGGTCCTTGGCATCGTGGGGGGTGCCGAAGCAGAGACAGAAAGTCACAGAAAAATGTTGTTTTCACTTCCATCCTTAAAAAATGGGGTTTTTTAATACCATCAGTGAAAGGTTTCCCACAAACAAAAGAAAAATCCTTTTTGCTGTTCATGGAAATCTCAGTTTTCTAGAGGCATAAGATTACTGCCCATCATTTAAAAAAAAAAAAGAAAAAAAAGAAAAAAAAAGAACCATTTTTATGTACATATATTTGAAAAAAGAGAGAAAACATAACATGCAGTAGGGAAAACAGATTTCTATCATCATTTTCCCAAGTTAGTGTTATGGGGGAGGAATCAGAGTAGCAGGACACCATGCTCCGGAGTGAAGCACACCTCTTGAGCTGTCGGACGGAGAGACGTGGGGTCTGGTATGGTGGGAGGGGGTGACTGAGGTGGAAAGAGCCACGTCTGGAAGCGGGAGAGAAAGGGGAGCTAGGAGCGGGTGCTGTGCAAGGGGGCAGAGGGAGGGCGCCTGGGGCAGGAGAGCGGCGCTCGGCGGGCCGGGAGCGACGGGCTGGGAGGGGTGGATCGCTCCAGGGCCACGGCTCAGACTCGCTTGGTCATTCCGGAGTAGGCTGAGGCAGGTAATTGCTCCTAGGCCTGAGCCCGAGGGGAAGCGGCGCGCACAGCCTGCCTCTGCCTGGCAGGAGGCCCCGGCTGGGGATTAACGCAGAGCAAGTCACTGAAGTCACCGGCCCATTCGCACGCGGCGCTCTCCGAGCGTGCACCCAGGGCTGCAGGGCCCAGGAAGGCTTTTCAGGTTGTGCTTCGCCTGTCCTAACAACAGTGAGAGACGTGTCAGCGTTAGCTGCTACTCCGCACCAGAAATGACCTGACTTCCATGTTCTCTCACTGTTTGGTAGAAGCCTACCAGAATGCAGGACACATGTTTTTTCCAACTCAATAGCAGGTATCCAGCTGGAGAAATGTGTTTCCTTGAATTATGGCCATGTGCTGTATATCCTGCTCCAACATATCATATTATGTTCCATCTCCATAGAATTTGACACTGCATAAAACAATCTGCTTTGAATTTGCCTGCGTACAGTTCCTGACACAAGGCAGCCCCTGCTAGAACAGAGATGGACCCACACGCCTGGGAGTCTCTGGTGAAAGCTCTGCCACAAGCGGGAGAGACCAGAACCAAAGAAGAAAGGAAGCAAAGGCATCACCGGGCTGCTGAAACAACTCCCACCGTCGTGCCGAGGAACCTGTCCCGGTGGTCACCATGAGCGGGCAGAGCAGACCCCAGAGCGAGCAACGTAAGGAGATCGATGCACAACAAATATCAAGCCATAAAAAGTATTATATGTAAGAGTACATTTTGTCTGAGCTACTTAACTCTTTCAAATCTGGTAACACTGAAATGTTACAAAGAAAGCTTTGGGTAGCTGTCCCTGCAAATTCTACTAGAAATTGCAGTAGAAATTGTGTCATGAAGAGAGCTGCACAGGCAATTGTTATGCCTAGTCAACAAGACCAAGAGAAAACTCCATAGAAATATAAAAAGGTGGTTGTTTTGATGAAGAAAAATGTCAGCGTTTTCAAATTGTTTGGCACACTTCTAAAGGCCCAGGGTGACCTCCCTGGTTAAACCCCTCTCAGTGCATTTTCCACCTCCCCAAGATGCCCATTCCTCCTAGGAGGAAATTCAGAATCAGAAAAACTCAGAAAGTCCTTAAATGATAAACAACTCTTCTTTATTCCCTCTATCTCTCCCCAAGCCTTTCAGACAGACGTGCGGTGGCCGTTTTACATTTGTCAGCTCTGCTGCCCTTTGGGTCAGTGATGAATTTGTTTGCAGAGCCTCCCAGCAGAGCCACCTTTGGCAGAGGTAAATCCCAGGTTAAATAGGTTTGCAGAGCTCCAGGCTAACGAGAACAAAAAGAAACAGCACCTGAATGATAGATAGGAGGACCATGTAACATCAGGCTTGTGAGTGAGACTAGTCTGCTCACAGAGCTTGGTGTTTGGTATTGGCAAAGAGGAAGAGGAGGATGGTCTATAGCATTCCAGTTCTGGGTGACAGCAGTAATTTATTTCACTCAAAAATAACAGAAAAAAGCAACAAATATTCAGGAGCCTGTGACATACTCAGTGCCGACTATTCCGAGGTGGAAGAGATAAATGAACAGTCTGATTGGCAATATCCAGTTCTCTGTTGTTCAGAGGTCGTGACACAGACGTATTCGAGACCTGTTTCCCTGGAGTCTGCAGGATTGCTGGTGCGTGATGGACCAGAGCTTTTGGTGTGCTTCTACCTGGGTGATCACGATAAGATCCAAACCTCCTCTGCAGAGTTCGTCCCACAAATGGATAGTAATCCCACATCATGGATAGTAAGTGACACAGAGAACATCAGAAATTCCATATGGACGTGCTTGAGGACAAGGAATGGTCTTTGGAAAGTAATGGTAAGTCAACTGCAAGTACACAAACTGTGGCTGGTGAACAGCATTCACTAGAAAACTGGAATAACTTTTTTTTGAGGAAGTTGATGTGTGGGCTTTTTTGGTCTCATTTGAACATATCAGCATCAAAAACATCTTGAGATTGGTAAATTCACAGAAGTCCATCAAAATAGCACATTGCTGTCAGGCCATAGACACTTATTTGCTTTATGATAGCAATAAGGAAGTCTTACTAAGTACAGGACGCTGCTGGAGGAGAATGGAGCAAAATGCCCTATCTTGGAGCATTCAGCTGGGTGCATCAAACAAAATGCCTTATATAAAGCTACAGGAGACCTTTATTCCATTGTGCTCAGTACCAACGACATCTCTACAGGAGTACTATCCAGTTTAGGAGCAGGCATCACAATAAATGCCCCTATTCTCACCTTAAGAGGAAAATATAGGTGTATATTTCTCAAGGGAGGTAATTGCAGGGAGTGCATAGGTGGATTGCAGAGGAATGCCATGGCATCCACATCTCCTTGGCCTCGAGCAGTTAGTGATGGAAAGGCCCTATGAGCTGCAGAGAAGGCTCTGTGCACAGAGGTCCTGGGAGCCTCAATGCTCCCTCTTCCGATAGACCCAGCAAGGCCCATCCATCCCGGCAGTCATTTCTCAAAATACCTCTCAAAGCACGGAGAGAGAGAGAGAGAAAAGCCCAAAACGCCTCGTTTGTGGACTCCAGCACAACGCAGGCATGAGCTGCCCTGTCTTACATATATCCATGCCATGCCTGATGCACTAAAATCGCCAGGCAGTGCTATTCAGTCTGTAGTCGGCAGACCATTAATGATCTAGAAGACACCAGAAAATGATCTGGAAAAGCATTTTGTCTAAAACTGGACACAGAACTTTATTTGAGCCATCCCCAGTCCAAAGCAGTGCAGAATATTTACCACATCTTATACACAGTGGCCCAGTATTATACCCTGGAACAGGGCAACAGTATTGTTTTGTTAACTCATAGGCAGGATTTATCCCACTCTAAAGACCAGATTCTTTCCTGCAGAAACATAATATAGACAAATTTTCCATTGTGTAGCTTATGCATAAGATTCTCTCTCCTTAAGTGCAATATTTTGCACTTCCTGTGATTACATTTCTTTGTACATACCTCAAACCACTGCTTTCATGTAGCGAGATAATTTGAAACTCCCTCTTAAGTGCCTGAGTTTCACTTCACCTTTATCAAAGAGGAAAATGAGACTAGCTGGATGTGATTTGTTCCGTATAAATTCATGTTGGATGTTTTTATCATGTTATTATTCTGCAATTGCTATTTTATCAAGCTGCTTTTTTTTCTGTATTTTTCAAAGTATTTGAGGCAAGTTGGCTAATGGGCAACTTCTGGGTACTTCATAAATCTTCTGCTTCTGGGTTCTTCATCATTCTTCTGAGTGTTCCTAAAGATAATTTTTAGTATTCAAAGTTGGCTGTGCTTATTTCTTTGATCATGCCAGATAAGTGTTATCAGGGCTTCCTGCTTTGAATATTTTATTCAGATATTCTTTCACCTTTTTTTTCCCCTGATCTGGCCTGGCTTTCAATTCTCTTACTAGCCCTAACTGCATTAGGTTTCTGGTAACCCTTATTTGTAAAGAATAAGGTGCTCCCCACTTTGGTCTGTGTCATTCGTCCTTTGTTCACCATTCCATGGAAGTGGTAATCCTTTCCTTTCCTTTCTTCTTATTTCTATTTTTGTGCCTGTAACGTTCTGTAGACATTAGCCTTTCCCTTACCCTTGTGCAGCATCCTTTTATTTTCTCTTTCTGTAAATTCTTGTTTTCAGATGGTCAGACACCTCTTGACTGGTCTCCCTGATTCCTACTATGCCGTCCCAGCAGGACACCTTCTTATGGGGCCTTTTTTCCCAACTCGCCTCTCAATTCCTCTCTCATTCCAGTTCCTCCCTGCAGAACCTTCTCTACCTGTTCCCTGAAATGCTGGAATTCTGCTTTACAGGAATCATTTAGTGTTGCTCTCCTGCTCCCAATTCTTTTCCACAGACCCAGGAGCTCTAATCACCTTCTAGGAAGTTGCTCTTTATTAGACCTCTCTATCACAGCCTTATCTCGCCGTGTCTCCTGGAACTGCCTCCACTCTTTGAAACAAAACGTTGTCCCAACACATTCCAGAAACTTGAGAAACTGTCTGTGCTAGGCTTTTTTTTTTCCTTCCAACAAATATCCACTCAGATAAAGCCCTCTATTACCACTACCTCGTATCCTCTGGACACTCCCAGTAGTTGCTCAAAAAACGTTGACCTCCTCCTCCTCCTCATTAAGTAATCGCTAGGAGAGCTCTACAGTTCCACTCCATTTTATCTTCGACACGTCTGTCCCTCCCGTCTCTCTGGCCTTGCACACATTCCTAATAGACCAGATAATATTCTTCCCTTTTTTTCTGCCTGTTCTTCCTCCACAAATTATACTCTCTCTGCTAATATTCAAGCGCAGCGATTTATTCCACTGAGCCCGTGTGATGCTGATTAAACTGTAGCCTTTGTTGTGTCCCAAGACTTCTAGTTCTTCCTGTTTATTCTCCACACTCTTAGCATTAGCGTAAAGACATCTCAGATGTTTGGCAGTTTGCCCTTAAGTTATCCCTTTTGTTCTTCCACGGCCCTCCTGCAATTTCCCACTTCCACCCTAGAAATGAATCATCAACCAAAACAACAATTTCCTTCTTCACCTGCACTTTTCCTTAGCCACGTGGTTCAAAGCTCTTGCTGCTAAATTGGCGTGTTGGCATCCTAGGATTCTTCTCACTTACTCTACCCTAGTGTTCTCCTAAGCATGAAGTGCACTAAAAATCTTAAATTCATCTTCTACAGATTAAATAATGGTCTGCAGGGGGAAAATTCTCAAAAAAAATTTTTTTTTTTTTTAAAAAAGTAGGAGTGAAAATTATTAGCAGGAAAAGTGGCCTTAGAGGATAAAAGTCTTCATTCTGATCATAGACTTCTCCGTTCCAGTAAAAAGGTCAGCTGAATGCCAAGTTAAAACCAATTCTAGTTTTGTGACAGACTGAGGTAGCCAAAACGTAACACATAGTTGAACATAGCAGCCCATACGCTGCTCCAGGCTGATGCAGTACAAAAAATAGCTCAGGTTAAAACACTGGGAGAACCCTTTTTAATACCCAGCAATATAACTTGCTAAATAATAATGCATATTAACCGACATAGATTGGAGAGGTGATGGCTTTCAGGGCTGTAGTCATTGAGAAAGGGGCAGGCGATGAGCACAGCAGTGGAACTGGGTTGACTCTCCTGTCTCAATAATGAACAGCTGGAAGTTTACAACCAGTCTGACATTGTAAAGAAACAAGAGCAAATATTTGGAAATCTAATCATATAATAGAGCTGAATGCTGACAAGAGCACACTTCTCTAAAGCAGTATAATGCTGTATAGCACACGGGCCTCTACAGAGCAGAATGGGCTCCAGGCTCTGGTCTGTTCAGGCTTTGCTGCCTAGAAGTCACTTGACTTGTTCAAGGCCTCAGATGGGCTTCTGAAACAGAGATGAACAACTCTGACCCCAGGTAACATCCTGGTTACTCGGTACTTCTGGTCCCATACCTGTGTAAAAGTAAACATGCTTATTTTATACATTTCAGGAAAATGACCTCTCATCAACAGATAGGCTGGAAGAAGGCTGGGCCTACTGTCTATGGAAGACCATGTACTGTTTTTCCACACAAATCATTTGCAAAATTATGAAAGTCTCCATAAGTGAGTGTAAGAGGGAGTTTGGAGTCTAAAAAGGAGGAGCATCCCTTACAAAGACAGGGCTTACACCCTCCTGTATTTTTTTTCATGTAGATGAAAAAACACTAAATTCTCTATTTAATTGTTCTATCGCATACCGATAGTTCAAGGAAGTGTCCGTGGCTTTGTTGTGTTTGAGCAACACAGTCAGTGAGAGGGATGGACTGCGAAACATTGGCTGGTGCACGCGACCCGATCAGGCAGGCTCACTTCAGCTGTCCTTTATTTGCTGCTATCTCGTCCCACTACTTCATAGATTCTGCTCCCTCTTCTGGCCAGCAACATAATAAAAGAAATGATTTCCCCTCTTTGAATAGCATCTTGAGCATGGGGAGTCGAGAAAGGGGAAAGACAATTCCTATTACGTTGGCAGGACAGATGGATCTGTGCTGTACTTCCACGGGATTACCATTTTTGGATTGCTCCATAACAAAAGCCTGCATTATTAGTGCTAGAAACTGAAACAATAATCACTGATGGTTTTTGTTCAGGTCACTGGTGAGCACTTAGAGAGAGGACAGGAGAGAGGAAGGGAGGTACAAGGAAGGAAAGACAATCTCTCAGCTTTGCTCTATCCTTACATGTCTCCTTCTCCAAATTGCACTGCTCCTTCTCAGGTTTGTACAAAAGAATATTGCAGAACTAAAAAAGGAAACAAGCAGAGATTCTGTCTTTAGGAGGTACAGACTTGCCGAAAGAGGCTGAGATAATGTTATATTAACTATAGTATCCAAAAGACATGCTCAAAAATGGCCACATTTCCTCTCTTCTAATACCAAAATCCAAGAGCCTTGTCTCCAAAATAGATACTCCAACTTCTGACCACTTTTGTGTCCTTTCAGATGCACTTCTTTACCTGGAGGTCAACAAGCCCAGCCACTTGGAACAAACCTTTTCTGGCCATTAAATCTGTTCCCCAAAAATCAGCTAACAGAGGAGGAGGTACCAAGAGCTCTGCCATGCACATCCAAGACAGCAAAATCTTCGCTGCTGCTGCTTTGAGGACTTCTCCCAAGGCGAGACTCCTCGGGCCTCCCAGAGCATGTTTAGTCCAGCTAAAATCCCCAGTGCAGCTTCTGAGGTGCACGGGACGAGACAGCTCGCTCGTGAGCACGTCGTAAGGGCTTGACGCAGAAGCAGTGCTGCTTTTGCACTAGGAGGAACTTGCGCTGAAAAGCTCTGCTGCACTATTTGAGCTGAAGCACTCTCTGATGCTTCGCTTGCTCGCTGGACAGTGAAATTAGGAGACGATTCATTCAGCCTGTAAGTGCTTTGCTGTCTGTGAATTTTGTAGAATTTCAGATTTTTACGTCACAGTCATTTCCAGTTTATGTCGTCTTATCTGTCTTGATTGCCTTTTGTTGTAGAGTGTACTCCAGTTTGCTGGTGTGCAGATTTTCTTTGCGCCATTTTTACAGTTTTCAGTTATAATGAGAGTGGACGCTGGATGCACAGTGGGACCCCACACAGTTAGGTCAGGCTAAGGAGAGCTTTAGTGGCTATTTCCAAACTTTAGTCACAACTTTGAAACACCATTAAACACCACGCAGATATATCCCTCTGGAAAGCTGCACACCAACTAAGGCCGGACCCTCGTAGTGGTCACTCAGTCGCTCATTCACATTCCCAGGTCCAGCTCCGGAATCCTTTGTTCACGTCCCAGTCCCAGAAAGGGAGCTTTTGCCAGGGAAAAACGTGTGAGATGAGATCTTGTGATGTGGTAAAAAAACCCTCCACTTGCCATGAAAAGATCCTTGTTTTCACACACATTCCACAGTTGCTACAAGGTGAGTGGCTCTTCCAGCTCTCCTGCGTTGGAGATGAACCTTTCCTTGAAGGGACCCAGCTCAGAGCCCCCACGCTCCCCGGGGCCTCTGCACCCCCAGCCTTACGAGAGGGCTGCGATCCTCTCCTAGCGAAACAGCCACTCATTGAATAGTTCTTCATTATCTAGGGGATAACCAGGAAATATTTAATAAATATATTACCCATTGCATCAAAAATAAATATCATTTATAAAACATTCATTATCTTTTTGCTTGTCATCATAATACAGTGTATATAAACGTGCCCGGTACGGATTGTATTTACAAATGCTTGCCTGAATTTTTTTTCCACTTAATGCATTCCCCCAATTACATTTACACAAATCACTGCATAAAATACGTAAAATCATAATGCGATTTCTTGCATATTTATGACACCAGGAGGAAATTAAAGATTTTACGAGCATACAAAAAAAAAAAAAAGTCTTCATATAGGAAAAATGGCTTTAAGTAAGTCTTAAAGTGGCACTTACTCCAACTTAACCCAACAGCATTTGACAACAGAAGCCAATGTTTACTTGAGAACTCATAATTACTTAATCAAATAATAGAACATATAAAAGCAAACTGACTTTTTGAAAAAAAATGGTTTAATAATACAGTAATATTTGTTGTATTGTCCAGTAAAGGTGTATTGTAAAAATGTTCTGAATATTAATTTACCTCAGATAACTTTAGAGTTGTAAATACTTGCATTATAGTGAGGTAGACAGTAAAAAAAAAACCTTTTTCTCCATTATTAGAACAGAATTTAAATCTTGTAATAATATTTTAAGGAAATGATAATGTTAAGTAAGGATGAAATATTTGATTAATGCTTAATTCTGTACAACTCAAATATAAAATTTAAAAATATTAGAAATTATAATATTTGGAGTGCATATAAAGTTTTGTACATTAAAAAAAAATGCATGTTGCTCATCTCCATTTTGCACTTTTCAGTCTGTTTAAATAAACAAATATTTACAACTTTTATATGAACAACAGTGCATCCAAAGCAAAATGTGCATTTTTAAATTATTGCTCCTGGTCGAGTCTTTTTTTTTTTTTTTTTTT
>PTEX01000003.1:4283321-4306725 GCA_003342815.1 Eudromia elegans | reverse complement strand
GGGCAGGGCCGGGGTCCCCGCGGGGGGAACGCGGAGCTCGGCCCGAGGGGTCGCCGGGCCCAGCCCCAGCGCGGTGGCGGCGCCTCCGCCTCGGAGAGGGGCCTCTCCTCTCTGCGGTCCCCTCTCTCCACGAGTGGGGAGGACACGAGTGGCGGACGCCTCGGTGAGGGCGTCTCTGCAGCAGCTCTTGCTTCTTCTCATCCAGAGCATCTCTAGCTCCCCGGTGCTCCCAGGTGAGGTTCACGCCTCTGGGGAGCTGCAGTCTCAGGGTCTGTGAGCTCAGACGCTGTGAGGGATCTTGCCCAGGGCTCTTCGTGTTTGTGATCGTGCTTAGGGCTCTTTGTGTTTGCACGGCTACCTGCCGAGAAACTTCACACAAAGCAGGATCTTGGATATTCGCAGTACTTGGCCTCAAGTGGAGGTCCCCCCACAAGACACGCTATGGCCCAAAGAGCAGCAGTCTCCTGGGACTCGGGAGAGCAAAAACGGCAAGGGCAGGAAGGAAGACACAGAGACTCTCCCCAGTCTCTTAACATCTGCATGGCCGTGAAGAAGATCCCACCTTTGAAGGTGCCGAGTGGGGGCCTGGGACAGAGGAACACTGAGCAGGGATGCACAGTCAGCCTCAGGAAGAGGCTACCTGGAGAGAGCAAGCAGGGCTTTTCCAAGCAGGACACCACCTTCTGCTGCACTGGTCATGGTACAAGAGAGCCATGTAGCACAAGCAGGGTCCAGCCAGCCCTCCTTGGCCATTTAGAGAGGTGCATCCCCCATTACAAGAGCTCAGTCAACTATTCACATTGTCACCTCCAACCACATCCGTAGGGTTTGCAGTCTTGGACGAAGTGTGGTGAGGAGCTTCCATCACCCCATGTGCCCTGCTCCCTCCTCACTGTTTCTCACCGTTGGCCTCCCTCCAGCCCTCCTGCCCGGGCCATGTCACTGTTTGTGCCTGGTGCCTCTTTCGCATCATCCTCTCCTGCCTCCTCTCATGGTCGTTCTCACTCTCCTCCATTTTCCCGTCCTTTCTAGCTTTCCAGTCGGCTCCTGCTCTGCCACTGGTGGATCTTCCTCTCATTGCAGAGAGGTGCTGCTGCCTGGAAGGCATGTGCTCTTAACAGTTACTGCCCAGGCTAGAGCAACCAGGGGGAACTGGGATTCTCCCCAGGTGGAATCTGACCTCGCTGGCCAAGCTCTTCTACCAGTGGCTGCTCTTCGTGGCCATGCAGCCGCACACGGCATCGCCTGGTCTTTTCCTTCCTGTTGCTCACTCTCCACCAAGAGAGGGCAACTCGTGCCTGGGCTTCTGGCCCTTCTCCAGGGTGACACATGCACCAGTGAGATAAGGCAGCCTGAGCCAGGGCATGTGGAGCCAACCTCTATCCCGGCAGATCCCGTTGGCATCTGAGGAGCTCGGTCCCATCACCAGCTCCTGGAGGGAGATGCTGGGAGTGTCATTCAGAGCAAATCTGGGGTTCAGCACCAAGTCACCGAGACCCTCTCTCCCTTGGGGAACAACATAAAGCCAGAATAGGGGCTCAGGCCCTGTCCTGTGACACACAACACATTCTCAGCATGTTCCTCAGTGTGGGTTTGGTCCAGGCCAGCTTTCCCAGACGCTGCTCAGGTCTCTTTTGAGTTACAGCTTGTGCCAGGGGCTGTTCCCAGACGGAAGTTTGGGTATGACAGGGTGGATATGAGACACATCGTGTCCCTTGGCCTGGAGAACAGGACTGGCCGCTGGCTCGGCTCTTTTTCAGTGGGATAGAAGTAGGAGAGCTGCCGGTGGATGAATCAGGAAGAACGAGGGCTACGAAGGAGCATCACGGATGGTGCAGGAACGAAGCAGGCGATCTGCGCAGCCGCTTCCCCTGCTGCTCTGCCCCGGCTCCCTCCCCCCGCTCTATTTAGGCTTTCACTCCCCATGTGAACCCCCCGGTTCACGTCCTCTCTCCCGACCATTCCCCTTCCTATCAGGTTCCGTCTGCTGTGGGGCCTTCACCCCTCCTCCTCTCCCTTCAGCTTCGCTCCTCTGGTGCCTCATTTTCGTTACTCCGCTCCCCTTCGCTGTCCCCATCCTTTCTGCTCAGGACTCAGCTCTGTGGCTACCTTTTCTTGCCGTGACCCAGTTCCTCCTGGAGCCTCCTCATTACTTTTTTTGTTTCATCCTGCCCCTTCGGTGCCCTCTTCACTCTTTCCACGCTCCTGCCCGCTATCTCCAATCAGCTCCAGTTTCTTCGCTGCCAACTTGTGCCCAGCCCTAGCTCCCCAGGCTCTTTCTTTTCTGCAGGGCTGCATTTCATTGTCCTATTTTCCTCCTCTGATATTGTTCCACTTTCCACATCCCCTCCTTGTGGTCCCCAGCGCTGCTGCTGCATGGCTGCCCTTTCCCACTCCCGCCCGCTGCTTCCCTCGCTGTTCCTGGCTGTCCGCGCTCTCCTCCCTTTGTCTCTCGGGCTCTCTCTCCAGTTCCCCCTTTGTTCTCCGCTTTTCCCTCCCTTGGCCTCCTCTGCTCCCAAGGGAAGGTGGTTTCGCACTAAGGCAGAGCTATGAGGGTCGACTGGTCTCAAGTGCAAACTCCGTCATTTTCATGTCATTTCTACCTGCTGCTTTTGCACTTTTTTTTTGTATATTCTCTAAAATTGATCCGGCCGTTCACTTTCTGCCTTCCCCTGTGTGTTCTGGGCCTGACTTGAAGCCCTCTGCAGTCAACAGGAGCCTCTCCACTTGCTCCCATGGCCTTCCAGGTGCCTAAGCTGCCCAGTGCCCGCACCCGCATGTTCTTACCCACTGTTTTATCCCGGGATAGAGATGCACACCGGCACACACCACAGCAATAAAGCAGCCGGTGCTGCTGTTTTATCTGTGTACCCTGGCATTAGTGTCCATTGCTCATCTGGGGAGACGACGCCGTTGTCCAAGGGCATGAGTTAGTTGTCACACCAGGGAGACGAGCAGGGGACCGAGCGCAAGGAACGGAGACGATGCTGCAGTCACAGGGCGGTACGTGTGTGAGACCCAAAACAGCAAATCCCCCCTAGAAGTTTCAGTTTTGACTGGTGTCAAGAGAGCAGAGTGGGACTGGACCTGTGGAATAGAGGCGAGTGTGAGGACAAATCAAGGCACGCAAAACACTTGGGATCTGGGAAGCAGGACTCGGCAAAAGAACAGCAGCAACAGCAGTAGGAACGGCAAGATAATAGCAGCAGCCAGAAAGAAATGACAGATTTTAAAAATGATTTTCTTACTGTTTTCTCATGAATTAAAATTGACTAGGTTTCACTTTGTGATTGTATTATAAATATCTTGGGGTGATTTTTTAATTTCACACACATTACTTCAAGCTAATGCAATTTGGAGATGCTTTCTAATCGGCAGCTTTAGCAGCGTCACGAATTTCCCTATATTAGAGCACACAGTTTCCACAATGTAAAAATTTCTTTCTTCATGCGTATTTGCTATTTCAGAAAAAAAAAAAAAAAAGCCAGAAGCAAAATTTGAAAGTGAGGAGGGAGCTGAAAGCAAATGTTAATTCCCTTGAGTCTAATGGACATTTCTTTCATCATAAGCCTAAAGTGAGCAGGAGTGTTAAGAGCCAGCGTTAAATTCATCCGTGTGCAAGCGGTGCGGCCGCACGGCCCAGGTGACGCTCGTTTCAGCTCTGTTTTGTGGGCTTGTGTAGGATTTCCTGTGGGATGTAAGTGGCCTTTCTATAGAGCATCGGTCTCTAGATGTTGCTCTCACTCTCTTTTCCTCACAGCTAGGTTGTGGTTTATTTTAACACACATGATCCACTGCATGTTTTTATATCCGCGAACCAAAATCATTCTCTATTAGGAAGGCTGGAAAACACATGCAGGCAAAATGCGGGTTTCTTCCCCCTTCACCACAAGAAGCTCCTCAAAGGCTGCATTCGAGCGGCATAGTCGCGGGTCGGGATCCCCACTGGCAGAGCCGTTAATGGCTTCTGAAACGCCTGCCTGCCTGCCTGCGTGCTCCATATGTGCCGCTTCCCGGGAACCACCAGCCCCGAAAGCCGCCGGCCTCAAAGCGGGGCTTCACTTGTCCTTCCGAACGCCAAGGCGGGGGCATCAAACTCCCGTCGCTTCCGACATTCGTATTTTTAGCATCTCTGCTTCCTTACCGTGGGGGTCCTGAAAACGCTGTTTTTGGGTGATCCATTCGAGAAGGAATTCCCTGTTTCCACAAGGCAGTTTCCGCCTGCAGGCTGCTTCCCTCCGCCGGTGCGCTGCCTGCTCCTCTGCCCGTGGCACGGGCACATCGGTGCCGGCTCCCTTCCCTGCTCTCCTCCTCTGGACCACCACGGCAGGACTCGTTGCTTCATCCTTTTCTTCTCCACACATTCATTTGAGCTCGTCCGGCCTCGGGACCGGCAGGCGACCTCCGAAGTCAATCCCGGCCAGCGTTTTCGCCATCCATCCCACGCCACGGGAACTAGCGGGAGGCTCAAGCACCCGGAGCGTGCCCACATAAACGGGGCTGCTTAGGGAAATCCGTGCCACTTCCCATGCTCTGGCCCTCCAAGAGAGTCCGGTTTCTCTTCCCGGCCGCTCCGTAGGCAACCCACGCGTCTCCGGAGCAGCACGGCCGTCGGGAAGCACCGGCAAGTCCCACGCGCTTCATCCCGCAACGCAGAGAAGGACTCCCACGTTTCTGCTCATTTCCCTTCCGTCTCTGTTCCTTGCTCTTTTCACAAGAAAAGTCGGGAGAAGCAGCAGGGCTATCCCGATGTGACACTCTTGCTTTCTTTTTTTTTTTTTCCCCAGCGTTTTATTTTGCCATGAGTCAGTGGCAACGCAGCTTCTCTGCAAGCAATCTGCCTGCGTGTCGTTGCCTCAGATTGGAACCACATTGTGCCCCGCTCACAGGCACAGGCTTCACGTACGGGCACAAAGCGTGGAGCTGCTCCTGCCGGCGCCGCCAACGCACCCGGCCGTCCCGCGGCAGGGAAAGCACGGGAAAGTGAGGATGCTCCTCGCGGGAGAACGGCGCTTGTTCCGTTCGCGCCCGCACAGCGAATTAAAGCTACGTAGGAACTTGTCTTTCCTGCTTAGGATCAGCTCGGCTTTTGAAAAATCGCGACTAACTTCGTAAACATTAAAATAGAAGCAATAAAGATGTGAAATTTCACACAGGGGATCTACAACGTTTGGGTAATTATAAGCATATGGTTGCTTTACATGAGGTCTCTGTTACACTCTTATTTACTGGTGCTTTGGGAAAATAGAGGTTCTCAAGTTCCGTGTTTATTTACATGTGTAGGGAATGCCACAGTCCCCATTAACCTGTCATAATCTATATTTCTGTTGCAGAGCACCGGCTATATAAGCTGCCCCACCACTTTTACTGTCATTTACAGTTTGCTCAGCTATGCTGCTGTTCTGTTGTTTCTGGGTAATGTAAATCCTGCTGCCAGTTGCCGAATGGGACCCACTTATCGCCTCGGTGCACGAACAGCTCCGCGAACCGATTTCAGCTGCTGGGGGCAAAGCAGAAGGCCGTTGCTTTGATTTGGTTTTCTCCGTTCTGCGGAGTTTGGTGGCACTTTAATTTATTGCATTCTTTTAAATCTGCCTTTCCATAAGCTGTGAATTCAGCCCTGGAGGGTCCTTGGCATTTTTTCCTCTGTGGTGAGTATCCACAATTCCTATTTTTGGACACAAAAGGACCTCAGGCTTGGTGGGATGCAGCCCTCCATTTGTGGGCTCAATTACGCTATTTTTTTGTCTGTAATACTTAGTGACCATACGTCTAGGACTGTTCCCTGCTGCAGCGCAGTGAGTGCAGGAACCAATGTACGAGTATTAACTTCTCATTTTAGAAAAAAAAAAAAGAAATAATTTCCAGATATTTCTTGTATTTTTCCATTTTCCATAAGGCTACACACACTTCCGATAAGTTGTATTTAACCGTGGAGCTTTTTGCTTTGTTTTGTGAAGATCCCAGGCCAGGCTTTGGCTTTGCTCAGGTGAGTGCTACAACCTGATGTCCGCTGCCGCGCGTGATCCCAAGCGCGCGATCCCAGGGACACGCAACACCTTCCTTTTAAACAAGATGAGAGACGCCCTTGCAGAGAGCTGCATCACGGCCGTTGGCTGTAGCAGCACCAAGGAATTCACTGCATTCCCCGCTTTGCTCTTCCCAGCTCTTCTCCTGCGCTGCTGATTCGCCCCGCTGCTCTCCCGTCCCTTGGGCACTGGGTCTCACCCACGGCAGCTCGGTTTCCTCGTGGGCCCTGCCTCTGCTGACACGAGGGCAGCTCCCTTGCAGTGCCACCCACGGTGGCAGCGGCGTCCCCGAGGACCAGAGCGGTGGTAGGAAACCCCCTCTGCAGCCACGTCGTCGGGGACAGCACAAGCCTGGCTGCACCCAGAGCAGAGCAGAGGGTGCCAGCTGGGCACCCCCTCAAAAGGGACCTCCTTCCGCAGGGCCAAGGGCAATACTCATGTTGACCCTTGTGAAGCTCCAGTGTCAGCAGAGCCGGGCCGTGGTGGCCACCACGCGGTCCCTCCGCACGCCGAGAGGTGATGGGACCGTGTGACAGAGGCAGCTGTCCTGCTAACTCCACTTTTTCCCCCTATTTTGGAAAATAGGGTGGGTTTATGGCGGAGAGAGTGAAGCGCCAAAGGGAAGAGTCCCGGGATGGAGGAAGGAGAGGAAAAATGAGAGTGCACCGGGCTTGCCTGGCAGGGCTTTAAGTCGAAAAGTTTGAATCGGCTGGATTCTCCCTGCACTGGGAAGAGCAGCAAGCTGGGGATCCCTGTGTGAAATCAGCTGCATCTCAGAAAACATCCTCCAAGCTTAAAGTGCTCCTTTCCCTTTGCCTTTTCTTTCCCTAAATTCTCTTTCCCCAGACAAAGCCATTTTTCTCCTCCCTGACGCAGCGCTCGAGACAGACGGAGCAGCGAGCCCAGCACGGCTCAGCCCCAAACCCATTCGGTTCTGCTGCAGAGCTCAAGGTGGTTAAACAAGCAGCAGGATTTATCACTGGAGGCTTCCTATTGAGCTCTCGCTGCAGACCCTGGCTGGGGAGGACACGGCTTCCTCTGGTTAGGCATGTTGACAGCTACATTTTCCTTTAACACGGTCCGCAAAATGCTCTGGTTCACCCGAAAGCTTCTCAGCGCCTTCTCCTGCAAAACCAGGCCCGTTTAAGTCACCCTGCCCGCTCTGCATCTGGTGATGTGGCTACCTCCTGTAGAAAGCGACATCCTTAAGCAGATTCCTCAACCGAATTTCAACACTGCAAAGGCAAATTTAGCACAGAAGAGTGCCGGGGCTCGGAGGGAAGCAATCGCCAGCCAGAGCGCAGCAAAAATTTCCATCCATTAACACATGGTGACTGTTTTGCAGTTTAACCTTAACTCTGGATTCCCCCGCTTGCAACGCCTCTTCTGGGATTAATTAACCCCCCAGTCCAACCCTGAGCTACCGACATGCATGTTCAGCCCCAGTTCCTGCTCAGTGTAGGATGGGCAGCGCAGATAACGGAGCCTGTGCTCGCGGCAGATGAAGTGAAGTGACATCCGTGATGGACGTGCTCTGCTCTGCACGATGGATGTGCTTCGGGAGGTGCTGTTCTGCCTCTGCATTTCCCAGGTCCAGAAAGATTTATTCACGTGGGGGTCCAAGCCCAGAGCCATCCAAAGGCAAGGGGAGTCCTGGACGGGGCTGAGGTTGGACCTTTGGAGGGCCGTGCTGCTCTGCAGCTATCGGAGGACGGCGAGGTTGGCGAGTGCCAATGCATCCTACCAGCAACAGCCCACGTGTGTGCGGGGGAATTTGCTCTGAAAGCTGCACACACGGCTCCTCTTCATAAAAGAGGAGCAGGCACTCCACTGCTGCTAGGAACGGGCTGTCTGAAAGGTGTTTTATTAACTAGAGTTTGGGAAGAAAATGAAACTGAAAACAATATGACTGCATACTGAAGTACATCAAGTGGTCATGACAACCGGGGATCTCTATCATAAAAATTTTAACAGCTGGATGCAATCAGTGGGGAGTTTTTTTTGTTAAGCTTAAGGAAAAAAAAAGCTTCATTTTATTCAAGCAAGCTCTTTATCCAGTTCAGCTTTCTTTGCTGAGTATCAGAAGTTGTTTTATTTTTCAATAAATCTGAATATTGCCCGTGCTCTTACAGCATAGTCCAAGTTTGGAGGCAGGGTGCTGCTGCAGTAGGTGTTCAATATCCACAAGAGCCACATTAGAAGGCGTGGAAAGCAGAGAAATGTGCATACAGGGGAACTTTTCCAGCACGAATACAGCCTTCAGATCCTACTGGTTAATTAATTGACACAGATTTTTTTCTCCAGCTTTTTGTGAAGTTTATTTTGCGCCTGAAATCCCACAGCATTTCTGCAGCAATAGGATTAGCTTTCAAGGCCCGTCCATAGAAACACTTCACTGTTTGGCAAGACATCTTCTGCTTCATCACATACAATCACAGCCCGGACTTACCCTCATTATATTTATTTTGTTCTAGCACTGCTTCCTTCTTGTGGATGTCAACACTCTCTTTCGAGATGGTTCAAAAACGGAGCTTTATCAGAGCTACAGAAAAGGAGAACATTGGCAAAAAATGTAATGGGCTTCTTACCAAAAAAATTAATGCATATATTTAGAAAACAAGGCCAGAATTGTATATCGCTTACTGGAATCCTACTCCTTGATAGCTCCATTGAGAATTCCCTTATTCATTCAGGGAGCAACAAAACATTATTCAGCATGATTAAGTTTGATGGCTCTCAGTCTGCCCGGCTTGGCTCTGCTCAGGCAGCCTGACAAACCAGCATCTCTCCTCATTCTCTTGCGGTGTCCATGTCCATCAAATAACATCAAATAACTTGAAAATTTTCACTTAATATTCCACTGACAACATTTGGATGTTCGTTTATGAAAGCAATTTCACTTTTCATTTACTGATTCCTTGTAAAACCTCCAAAAGAAGCAACGCATCTGAAGAAGATCTATTGCTCTCACTGTATTTTCTGCCCGTCTACAACCTACTTGTATGTGAAAACTGAAACTGAAAGGTTTTCCAGAGAAAATTCTGGACAAAATCCTATGCTCTGGTGTTGAGAATTGTGGATGCTCCTTGGACCAGGATTCGGCACTGTGTGCTCATACCAAGGCCAGAGCAGTGCAGAATGGACTTGCAGCACCAAACGTTAGCTCTGGCCCCATTTTACACTGATCTGCAAAAAGTCCAAAATTCAATATGAGAAATTTTCACCTTTTGTTTCCTAATTCCCTTTGCAGGCTACCCTAAATCTTATTTTCTGTGTTTCTCCCATGAAATTCACTTGGAAACAGCTGTAGCAGGGTTCAGAGCCGGAGGGCCGGATCAAACCTCAGCGGCCGGCGGTCGGGAAACGCCACGGCCCTTCATCCAGGCGCTGAGGAAGGGCGAGGGGCGGCTTCCGACGGAGACCCCGCCACATCCACAGCCCTGCTCCACGGAGGAAAGGCCTGGCCAGACCGTGACACGCCGGCTGGACGCTGCTACTGCCGAGCGCCGGGACAGGGACCTGGTGTCTGGCTTCGGGGGAGCATCGCCGAGCTGAGAGAGACCCCGGAACCTGGCGTGATCCGTGCTCGTTCCAGCATTCGGCGCCTCCGGACTAGGAGCGAGCTGTTGTTGAAGGATACGCTGAAGATGCTGCCAGTATCTTGGACAGGGATGGGATTTCAGGCTCAGCAGCAATGAAACTATCATGAGGAAGACCTAAAAGACACATGCAGCCCTGTCTATAGAAGCCCAGCTGGCAGCAGAATCAAACACGGTGACGAATTTTAGAGGTTAGTGCGGTGGGCTAGGGCATGAGAAAGCTTTTCCTTCTGCCCCAAGACGAACTGCTACCTCAGCCGGCGACCGGGGAAAATCACTCAAAGTCAATTAACAGAAACTAGGTGAAAACTCTGTAGATGAACTGTCCAGGGATACATATTCGACTGAAAATAACCCTCATTTTCTCATTTGGTGTAAGTCCCTGGCATCTCGTGGTCGCTGCTGGGGTAACACCGAGCGTGCTGAGCAGGACCTGGCCGAGGCAACGTTGCAGCCAGGAGTGCGAGGTCCAGGACACGAGGCACTCAGGAACTCGTTTAGCAGCCGTGGTGCTGAGGGGTTTATGGCAGGACTTGCTGTTCTTAAAGGCCTTTTCCAACCTTATTGACTCCATCCGTCTGTGATTCCTATGGCAGAGGGTTTCCTCTGCTGATGGGTGCGCAGGAAAGCCGGGACAGGTCCCCTCTCCCCTTGTCCTTCTCCACAAGCCACCACCATGGAGCCGAAGGACGACATCCCTCCTCCCAGGGCCCCGGCACCTGCTGCTCCCGGGGCTGGGAAGCCAGGGGTGCCGCCACCTCCCCGCGACCTCCGGGAGACCATTGCAACAATCACGACAGCCCTCAGACAACAGCAGCATCCGCATGACGGGGCAGCACACGCCAGGACCGGGGCGACACGCGGGACCGCCACCGGGCGGGCGCGCCCCGCGCGGCCCCGCGCCCGTGCCCGGGCTCACAGCGACACCGCGCGGCCGCCGCGGGCGCCGCAGGCCGGGAGCCGCGCGAGGCGCGAGCGGGAGCCGCCGGTGCCGGACGGAGGGACCCCCCGCCTTTCTTTTTTCCCTTTTTTTTTTTCTCCCTGGAAACCTGTTTTCTCGTGGGTTCCTGACTGTACTCGTTTGTTAGAGCGGTGTCTTTTTGGTGTTATTGGTCCACCTGTGTCACACAAATATCCCGACACACAACAATGGAGCTCGTTGGCCGAGGTGCCTTGGTGGGGTTGGCGTGACAGGTCACTGTCCTTATGGACAGCTCACAAGCGCTTTGTGAATGAGCAAAGCCTTGGGGTGCCCAGGGTAAAGCGGAGAGGGCTCAGGGGACACGAGGCTGGTGCAGAGGCATCCGAGGGGAGGGAGGGAGACAGAGGCGCATGGAAGAGCCGGGCTGTCCCGCCGGGACACCGTGAGGGCTCCCGCAGCACACGACAGGGAGGGGATGAGGGCTTCTCCCGGGATAATAAGGATAGGAAATACAGAGCTGCGAAAGATGGAATGGTTCTTTCCTACACAAAACAATCCTGAACTTACGAAAAGCTCTGGGTGTCCCCGCTGGAGCAGGGGGCTCGGACTAGATGATCTCTAAGGGTCCCATCCAATCCCAATCCTTCTGTGATTCTGTGAAAACCACTTCCACGTGCTAGTCCATGGACACTGTCACCCTCATGGCAGTGACAGCTACTCAGAGGACTCTTCTGGCCTCCACTGGCAGTACCCCGACAGCGATTACAACCTCTCCACGTGCTTGCTTTCCCTTGAAGCTCCAAGGGCGGCTCCGAGGAGAGCTCACAGGCACTGCCGCAACCGTGCCCGAGGTGCTGACGGTGTGAAGGGGTGAACGCCGAACCGTGGCAGACGCAGAGCCGCGCTGCGTTCGTGTCACAGAGCCGCGCTGCGTTCGTGTCACAGAGCCGCGCTGCGTTCGTGTCCGCTGCCCGTGCTCCACGGCAATAACCTCCAGCAAAGCTCGGGGAAGGCACCGCCCTAGACAGGCTCTGCTAGGGCTGGCTGGCTGCAGGAGCTGTGCGATACACAGGCCCAGCAGTGGGGCTGGTTAGCGGCACCTGAACCCTGCTGTTCCGCATTTTCCAATCCTGGGAAGGATCCTTTCTTGACATAGAACATCCTTTTAATTATTTTGCTTTTCTAACATTCATGTACATTTTGTCCTCTTAACTTACTGCTAAACGTCACAGTCTGCTTTCTATTTTCACAGTGTGTTTTGCCTGTGAACTTAGTCTTCTCCTCAGATGTTCAGAGCTGCAGACACACTTGGAAAGCGTTCAGCTCTCATGCGCTACCCCAGACCACACCTTTTCCTTGAGGAATTCCCAGGCTTTCAGCTTGAGACTGTGTGCTCGGCAAACCCTTGTCTGTGATGTCTGAATGTTTGCAATGCTTCTCATTACTCTGGATTTAGCGGCATGCGAGTGCACGGGGCAGCTTGCTGTGCACCAGCAGACCGTGCCGTGCTTCCTTCAGCAAGTCTCTGCTGTCCTCTGGGCCTCGCTCTGCCTCTGCCTGCTGGGACCTCTCCGGCTCACACAGGCGGTCTGTGAGTGAGGATTGGTGGTGGAAAATTAAGGTCCCAACAGAAGCAAATAGAGTGGCTCTGGCTGAGGCGACAGGACCTCCTCCATCCGCACGTCCTCCCCTGCTGCCCCCCAGCAGCATGTGGATGTGGCAGCTCCCGCGTGCTGCAACCCACAGCCCCGCACCCCAATGCCTGCCCCAGGGCAGCCAGGCGGATGGGGCAAACCCTGGTGCAGCGCCCGTGCTCCTGCCCGGCTGCACTTGCCCCACGGGGGCCCTTCCCAGGCTCAGGAATCGTGCTGCTGCTTCGGAGCTAGGCGGCATTCCCGTGCGGGAGAAGGAGAGCGGTCCGTGTAAAGATACCGGCTCTGGGGATGAGGAGGAGCGCCTGGAACCCGGGCCTGTGCTGCTCGGTGCTCCTCAAGCCTCGGAGCAGGACGAGGGACAACCTGGGAGTTCCAGGGAAAGAAAAAAAAAAAAGTCATGCTACATAAATAAGATTTAAGAGTAATGGAGCTGTAAGAACAATAATTGCAGAGCTACATGCTGGTGGATTTTTATCACACAATAATACATATGGCACCAGCACAGACAGTCTCTGATTTCTTTGCTTAAGCATATAAAGTACCACACATTTATAAAAGCACCATTCCTCTTCTGTTAGGCTGTTCGGAATGTGTTTGAAAAGCACATAAAAGTGTGGGGAAGTGTCCAAAAACATTGGATTGGTCTGGTTTATGACTGACAGGAAAGGCCAAGCAATTATCTGAACTCCTGATGGGACAATTTTGTTCAGATGTATTTTGGGGTCAGGAGGCAAGGATTTCATCAGAAAGAGTTCTTCGGATTATGAAACATACAGTGTGTCCAAAACAAGGTCTGAAGTTGATTAGACGTAAGTATTCAAAAGGAAATGATTTATATGACAGCACTGGATGTATTGTCCTCTCACCAAGCTCCGGCCCAGCAACACTGAGATAACTGACTTGTAAAAAAGGGCTTGTGGACCCAGCTAGAAAACTCTTTATTTTTTTTTTTCTTTTCTGTGAAATATTTAGGCAGGATACCTTAAAATTGAGCCAGGTTTACTTGTGCAAGCCTTCTTCTTCCAGGTGAGATCCCTTTCTTACGCCTTCTTAGAGGTCTTTGTAAAAGTCTCTCATGCCTTTAGCAAGACAGGCTTGATTTCTCCGCAAGATTTATTATGAGCTAACCCTTAATCAAGCGACCAAGAGCGATTCGTTTTTCGTGTAAGGCGCACAGCATCATCACCTGAGAGGCCCAGCGCTTCTAAATCTTGCTGGCATGCCCTGAAGGGCGATCCCAAATTTGCAGACTCCCCAAATGCAGACTGAAGGGATACACTGCTTTGTGTCTCCTCCCAAGCCAAAAAGAAATATGTGTGTGAAATAAGCCCTTTCTGTGGTAATTTAATTTGTGGCAGATGTGCCCAACAGCTATGACATCATCCCAAAGCAGGTCTTTCCTCCTTCCCTGCTCCCCCCATCCAGCTTACAGGAAAGATTCAGAGCATAGAGGGATTTATCAGGTGTCCTATCACAAATGCGCTCTATATCCTGAAGTGCCTCTGTGAGCTGGTTCTCCTAGGTAAAAGCAGCGGTTAGCTCAGAATCAGGACAAATATATAGAAAATAAAAAGACAGAAGTCCACGTAACCCAGGCCATGCAATAGCTGTCGGCTGGCAAAAGACCTTGCCCCGTTGCAAAGGGGCTGCCCGGAGCAGTGACACGCACCAGAAGTGAAGCACGTCAGGAACGTGCTGTGCCTGATGGCCACGGGCGCCTTTTGGGATGAGGTGACCCTGGGAAGCAGGCAGACGGTAATATGGTCTGGGAGAACCATAGAGTCCAAAGTCCCAGCTCAGCTGGGTTTTAGGTGGTCTAAAGCTGACCCCGCTTCAGAGCTGAAAAACAAAAGAAAATAAAAAAGCAAAGAAAGAAACACAGAGCTTCGGGATGTGCAATGTGTAAAGACAGGGCAGGTTTGGACAATTTTTGTCACTCCTTTGTATGATATCTGGAAGCCCAGCAGCCTGGCAGTCCCTTAACGTTTTCTGCTGTCATCCCAGTGAACACATAGGGGTTTTTCCCCTTTGTGGGTTTCTTTTTTTGTGCTGAGGTGTTTAGGTTTTCCCAGACCCAGAGAACAGCTATTGGTTGGGTGATGGGGGCCCCGGGGTAGCGTCGAGCATGGTGCCTCACCCTGGGAGGCTTCCAGGGGTGGTGCACGCTCGTGCTGGGAGGGCAGGGGAAAACTCTTCACGTCCCTAAAAAGTGGAAAATCTGCTTAAGTGACCAACGAATGGGAAAAAAAAATGCTAACTGAAAAAGTAAAAAAGTGAAGCGCAGCTCTCGCTCCTGCGCGCAGCCAGCAGCGATCCCAGCAAACGCCAGAGACACGCAGGGGCTGACAAAGGGCGAGCGCCAGTGGGGCAGCCCTTCGCCCCCCGCCTGCGGGTCGTGTGTGAGGGCACAACAGCCCCGGCCCTGGCACAGCCCCCGCCCAGGGAGCGGGACACCGCCCGGACACCGGGGCCCGCGGGCCAGCGCCGCCAGCGGGAGCTGCCCCGGCGCCCCAAGCGGAGCGAGGGGCAGAACCCATCCCAAGGTGCCCCCAGGAGCAAGTGTGTCTTGGGGGGAAAGAACTGGAAAAAAGAAAGGAGGTCAGGATAACATTAACTTTTGTTGTAGCCATTGAGGTCTTGGCTTTGCGAAAACTGTTCCAAGCTATTGCCTTTCCTTAGGCAGGTCAGTGGGCCAAATCCGATGATAAATACAAAACGCTGAGATCATTATTTCCTTCTTGGACTTTAGCTGATGAAAAGCCCCATTCTGTTTGGCTGGGCTACAGGCCAACGCCAGTGACCACCCCGCTGCAGCAAAAAGCTGGAAAAGGGGTATTCTTGAAAACCTAAAACATCATTTCAGCTTTTAGGGGTAGGAAAGAGAAAAAGTTGGCTGTGTGGCTCTCTTCAGTTGTTTGTGTCCTAGCACCATCTCCATATAGACTTGAAAAACCTCTTGCTGTTTCAGAGTATCCATCCGGGATGCAGATCTTTGCTGTTGGATCTCCCTTTGGGAACCGGTTAAGCAGAGGGAGGGCAGTGTGGGGCAAAGTGCTCCCACCTTGGTGCCCTTTCATGCCCGTGGCCTGAGACAGGGTGGGATTTTGGTCCTGGCTGAAACCCGGCGAGGCCACCACGTGTTCCTGCGCTTTTCCAAAGTGTCCCCTGATGTCCAGGCTGAGAATGCCACCCCGCTGCTGGCAGTGGTGTGAGCTGGACGGGACCTTCACAGAATTAATGCTCTGCTTTCATGAGTTTTCAGTCTGGGGCATAAGTTCAGCACATTTCCTGGGCAATCTTAAATGATCATTTCCAAGAGCTCTTTATTTGCAAGCTTCAATCTGTTAGCATTAAACTCCACCTCACCTCTGATTTTAAGCTTGGGCATCTGGGGACAGGAATGTCCCGCGTCCCGCCTGTATCCCCCTGCACGGCAGTAGGTGCAGCCCACCTCCCACGGGAATTCCCAGCACGTTACGGCCAGTCTCCCCATGCTCTCCGCAGCGGCGCTGGCGAGGGGTCAGCTCTGAAGCTAAAGGTGCAGCACACAGAGCCCGGAGCTGCCAGCACGAAGGCTCTGCACGACGGAGCGCGCCCTGGACGAGGACACGTGGGGCTGGCGCCCGCTCCATGCGGGAATAGCCGCGTGGTTCCCGTCACTCGCGGTGCCTGCAGAGCAGGTGCCCGTGGCAAGACGAGAGGCCAGGCTGACACAGTGCCCCCGGTGCAAGAGCAGGGCTCAGTCCTGTGGGTGCCGGGGTGGCAGAAGTCACGATGAGGCCTGGCTCTCCCGGACCAGGGGGCACGTGCCGACAAGTGCCACAGACGGGCTGGTTTCGCTTCGGCAACGGCTTCTCTTCCAACCTCGGGAAGGACTTGGAGAAACTTAAAAAATCAAAACGGGGATCAAAAATTAATTTCTTTTGTGGGCAGTTAGCAAATCTTGCCTCCATCTTGAGGGACGGAGCCTTGGGACAGGTCACTGGCCATGAGGGACATGGGTTGGTTCTCCTTACCTCAGCTGTTTGCTCGGGTGTTTGGTAGGAATATCACAGACTCACCACTACCACAAACTCCGGCGTAAGACTTCTTATTTTTCATCAGCAATAAAAGCCGTACTTGCAATGCATTTTAAAGGCAGGTTTACAACAGCAGTCACCAAAGACTGCCCCACTTTCATGCCTTGCTACTTTTTGGGTACCTTTTTAAATATCGTCCAGAGAGCAGAAATCTGCCCCCTCACAGCCTGGCACTGCGTGGTCCAGGGAAAACCATCACAGGAGGGCGAGGAAGTTTCCTTTCTCGTGGTGATAAGCAGGAACTCGTAGCTTGACTGTAGAGGGGCTTTTGAATCTGTTGCCTGTGACATTCTCATGAGTCGAGCTAGGGAAACAGAGGTCGTATGAAACCATTAGTCAGAGGGGCACGAGTGGCTGCAGAACATACTGCACTCATCATGGTTCGCCACCAGACTGAAAATTCCTTTCTAATGGGGTCACCTAGGGTCTGTTCAGGGTCCGTTTCTGTTTGATATTTTCATTAAGAACTTGGATAATGGAATAAAATCTGCTTATATCGCTCTAAGCCAGGCAGATTGCAAGTCCATTGGGGCCCAAGATTAAAATTCAAAATAGCTAGGAAAAAGCAGAGTGGTTTTCCAGAATCAACAAGTGGAAGCACATAAAGCCACGTGCAGAGCGCGGGCAGGTCGAAAGGGCCCCTATTGAAACGTGCAGTGAGCGACCAGGCCACAGAACGGATCTGGCACCTAATGAGGAATGAGCACACGGTGGTGGAGCACCATGGAAGGTCCCTGGTGCCCCAGCAGGCCTGGGAGGTGACGGCTCTGTGTGGCATTGGGGAAGTCTCAGCTGGAGTGCCGTGTCCCACGCTGGGCATCTCAACAAAGCAGAGAGTCCCAAGAGAGGGCTGAGAGGGTTCTAAAACCTGACCTGGGAGGAGAGGTTGAAAGAACTTGGGCTTGCTTAGGCTGGAGAAGAGAAGATGGATGGGACTGGAAGGTGCAGGGTAACAGTGTTCGAAGATTATTTGTAAAGAAGATGAAAATCAGTTTTCTTGAGGTCCACTAAGAATGGGAGAACAATGATAGGTGCAATTTGAAGCCAGAGAGATTTAAACTGGATATTAGGACAAGCTTTCCAGCTATAAGCAAAGATGAGCTCAGGAGCAGGCTACCTGTGCGGGCTGGGGTAGCACAGTCATAGGGGCTTTTAAGAAGAGATTAGAGAAAGGTATGTCAGGGAAGGTCTACGTTAGCCCAGCATCGGGGAATAGCCCACACTATGCTGGGGTTGCCTTGGCTTTATTTCATCTCGCGGCAGCTCCTCGGAGCTCCCCAGGAGCCGCGGGAGCCGTGTGGATGGAGGGAGGGAGCTCCGGTGGGAGGAAACAACCATTGAGACGAGAGCAGTGCGGCCCCTTGGTGGGGCTGGCACTTCCACAGCCTCATCCACGGCTGAGCCACCCTGCTCACAGGGCGTCACTTAACTCCAAGTGGTGCTTTGGCTTCCTTGCTCACCGGGATCCTTCCTTCGAAGCCCTCCGGAGATGCTGGAAGGCACTGAAGGAGTTCTCGTGCCTCAGGCCTCCTTACTGGAGTCTGACCGTGTTCGGTGCTTGGCGCCTGCTCTCGGGGCAGCAGCCTGCCCGTGGGCTGCGGTTATGAACTCGGTCCGTGTCCGCAGCACCGCTCAGAAGCGGTGAAGCACTGAAAGGTAAAGCACCAAACCAGCGAGCGCTAAAGGCAGCCCCGCTGCTTCGTGAAACAAAATAGTTGTACGTTGCTAACCCTCTGCATTCCCTGCTTCTTTCAGGGCGACACAACCTGTAATAAAATACGCTTTGAAAAGCAACACGGTTAAACAAGCCGTGCAATCTGCTTGTTATTACCCAACGTCTGCCCTCAGCGGGGAGTCAGTGCCTCTTCACTGCGACGATCCTGGTTATTCAAGCAGTCTTGGATAACATGGGTCTGTGTTCTAGGAAACAGTAAAAATTGTCTACTCAATGATAAATAATTGCTTCTTCTTTAGAAACACTTGTTATCACCTCCTAGTACCGAATATTTTTAGTGCTGGCAAAGTATCTTCTTCTCAGCTCCCTCGAGACATCTGCTCTCCATATGGTGGACTCGCCTCTGCTGCTCCCACTGCCTGTTGCTGGGAAGGAGCACTCCCGATATTCCGACAAACCGGAATTATTTCCAGGTCTTCAAACCCTTCACCAGTTCTTGACTCATGTAAGTGAGCTGAACACATTTTGCACAATTGTACACATTTTAATCCCTCTTGCCCGTGACATTTTTGTCACGTTGCTTCTGCTGTCAACAAGCCGCCCTCGCGGCTGCAACTCAAGGTTGTCCACAGCAGAAAGTCACCTATGAGACACTGCTGAGCCCACCCTAGGTACCTCATACATGTATGCATATATATTTTTATATATTATATATATTTGTATATATAAAAATATGTATAATAGATATAGTTTAATATGTATAATAGATATAGTTTATATACATATACACACGGCTGAGCATGCTCTCACCATGCCGTGCAGGCAGGGGACGGGGGCGCAGCGTCACTACGGGGCACCCCGGCTGCTTTCGGCATTGCTGAGCCTTGATCCTCGGAGCATTCTGCAGATGTGCAGGTGAGAGGCAGCTGTGGATTTTGGCTGGGCAGCGAGCGCCAGAACACGGATCAAGGGATCCCAACCCATCACTCATGGCTGTGTGCGTGCATATATCTATAGCTACTCCCTTATTCCCTGTTGTGCCCCATGATACATGTGTACTCTGATCTCACACCATAAAACACATGCACTATTCAAATATTTTTCCTCATGCCTTGCTATAGGAGCTGTCAGTTTGAATCTCGATAGAAGCTGTTACAGTAAAAAGAGACCCAGTGCGCTCCCAAGTAATTCATTCAGCAGAACAAAATGATATTGCAAATAACAGTGGAGGAAATCCACTACCATGGTATGTTAAGGGCACGTTCTCCATAGAGGATTAGGAGATGGCGTAGAATGTTAAAGGTTTTGACTCTTAATATTTGCATCTTTTAATAACAGTGGAAGTGCTCGTTCTCCTTCCATGCTTACAGAAATCGAGGAACTGCCATGCACGCCCCAGGATTAAGACTATGCAAAGAGCACGTGCGGGGAGCCGGACCGGAGGCTCCCCAAGCTGCTGAGGAGCAGGAGCCTTCCTCCTCACCGTGCTGTGACGTGCTGACCCCCCGGGGCACCGTCAGCCTTACGTTGCTCTTAATCAGTTGTGATTTTGTCCTGAAAACCTAACGCTTTAAGCTTCCCACACAGTGTTATTTCCAAGAGCTGTAGCTAAGCCTCCAAGGATAATAATATGTGGCCACAAAAATGGTATTTAGCCACCCTCTCTCTTCTGTAGTACACAGTAATTCCTTCTTAATTAGGAACAATAGAAGAGAAGTTGAGTATTTTGGCAGCTGAGCACCACATATGAAATACCTGAAGGCAAAAAAAAAAATTACTCTGGATCCTACTGAAGACACCACAGACACAGTAAAAGCAAAGGACCTGGGCTGAAAAATTAAACCTGCGAAGAAAACAATGCTTTTAGATTTTTAGTTAGTGGAAAACTGGTGTACCTATCTTTCTATCCCGATGTTGGGTACGTGGAACAGAGAGTTCATTTCCTGTAATTAGAATAATACGTGGGCTTACTCTTTCAAGATGTTTCAAAGACCTGTGTTCCATGGATATGCAAATAAATTCCACTTGTGCACTAGTGAATGGAGCACATTTAGGAAGCACGCTATTGCCTAGTTTCTGCGTGTAAGACAGTTTCTGCAGCTAAATAACGCTACATGGATTAGCAATTCATTGCATCATGAAAGACCTAAGGGGCAAAGACGTGTCCAACTCAGTGCGCTGCTTTGTCTCGACTTTTCCTGCTTACAAGGTTACAGCAGGACAGACCAGTGGCAAGTTCCCACATGCTGAGACACTGCCAACATTTTCTTAATGGGATTAAATTGGGCCTTGTTACTATACAAAGACATATTTTACATATGCTTGGCCATTCATTTAAAGTATAATTCTCTTTAGCTGAACTATTATCCTGGATTTGCAAATAGTAAAGTCTTTATTTCACACTTGCTTCAATTCTTCTGGCATTTAAAATCTATCCAATTATTGACAGAGGAATTACTAGAAAAGAGAAAAGGAGAGGCTCTTTTAAAAGTTTTCTCCTATTTTTAGTATTTCTTATCAGTAATTGAATAAATTCCAGGAGAAAAAATACAGCATCTTGACAGCGTGGAAGAATGTCTTTTTGCTGCAGATTCTAAAGTGCAGCTCGCTGGCATGTTCGGACCTCCCTTGGAGCAGGTTGTGTCCATCTCTCTGCTTCCCGGCTCCCCAGGGCGGCAGCGCAGCCCCTGTTCCGGGGTGGCGCTCTGCGTCTTGCACGGACGCTGCAGGTGCAGCAAGGCAGATGGGAAGACTGTCCCTAAGACCTCATATGAACCAGCCTGTTCACAAGCAACCCCACAAGCTCCTAGTGCAGTTATCAATCATTAAACGGGTACTTTAGCATGCTTCTTTTTTTAAAAAATGGCAGGATGAACGCATCAAGAAAGGGAATCCACACCATTTGCTCTTGTTATTGTTCAGTGACGTTCTTCATCTGCTTAAACACTGATTCGCTTACGACTTTATTCTGATTTTATTTCACAGCTACATAATTCCACACCCATGGCTTTACCTTGAATGACTTTTTTAAAAAGCGGAAAAATTAGGAGGATCACCAAAATGTGCACGGGAAGAACATCCGTATATTTGATTTTGATGTCGGAGCATCAAGCCTGATTCTCCTCTGTGGAAGAGCGGTGGGGCAGCGAGTGCTCCACAGTTACACTGGTGAAAACTGGAGCATAGCTAAGACTAGGGTTTCTACCACAAACTGATGCTTTCTGTTCTTCTTGGTTTATACAGAATGCTGTTACGTTTCTGTGCATTGCCAGCAAGTGGGAGCGCGGGTGGCTGCTTCCTAACAGGTAAAATGTAGCAGGTCACGCAGTTGTGTCCTATAAAGGATCCAGGACAACACAAACAGGATTGCACTGCTAACACTGCCTGCGCTACCTCCACTGCAAGAGCCACTATCGCTCACATTTATAAAACAAATTTATGGCAAAAATTAAAACATTTATATTTTAACATCTCCAGACTTTATTAGGTGTTCTTTATACAGTCATCTGGTATGTTTAAAGAGTGAGCAATCACATAAAAGGAAATATGGTCATAACTGATTGAAGTAATAAAACCCTGAAACTAAATAACATCTCATAACTCATTACACAGCATATATTAGATTTCATTACATCAGAACATGACTTAGTAGAGCACTCTCCTGGCAGCCGTAAACCTCCGAAGCGCTGTCATCCCGTGGAGCGGAACGGAGACGAGGGAGGCACGGAGGCAGCGCCAGGCCCCGTGGCAGCGGCCGCGCGGTCCCAGCCGGGGCTCAGGGCATCGCGGTGGCACCAGGGCGGCCCGGCCTCCCCCGCCGCTGCCACCCAGCCTGGGTTGGAATCCAATCCCCAGGGGGCCCATGTCCAGCTCCAGATGTAGGAATGTCCTGGGAGGGCGGTGGGCAGAGCGCCCGCCTGCACCCGCACCCCTGTATGCCCATAGGCACCATATGCACCTCCCAGGTGCCAGCCCTGCTCTCCATCCGCTCCCGAGCTCGGGCAGAGGGCAGAATTGACCCCAGCTCTACCCTGATAAAGCCAAGCAGAGGGTGCCAGGGCTCCGGGCATCACCTCCAAAGGGGGCACCGCTCCCGCACACCCCAGGAGGCTTTTGCTTTCCTGCCTTGGAAAGCGAATGACCCTCCCCTCCTTCACTGAGCAGCCTCTAACATCCCACACAAGCAACCCACAACCGCGCTGCCCGCAACATCCGTGGGATCTGAAGCCTGGCCCACTCCAAGCTGCACTGATGTCATTGTTTTGCTGGGGAAGGATGATAACTCTCCCCACGTGTGTTTATTCTCCATCAAGATAATCCAAAAGTTTGTGGGTTTTTTCTTTTTTTTTTCCCCTTGATGATCACTTATGTCAACACGTGCTTTGTTGTATCCTCTGTGTTTTAAAAGTGCTGGATGGAAGCAGCTGGAAGTGAAGTTGCCTTTCAAAGCACATTGCCCCACATTCCTTTCAAAAGAGCCTGTTAAGTCTCTATGGAATTGCTGGCTTGAAGGTGTCCAGCCACAAAGCATATCCAACGGGCTAGAAATAGGTATTACAAGCTAAGCACAAAAACAAAGCAAGGAAATCCCTCAAAGCCCTAGGGGCAGAGAGCGCCACAGCCCTCCTGTGCCTGCGGAGCGGGCAGGACGGGCAACCACTCAAGAGCAGGGCTGTGCCAAGCCCGGCACGCCATAGCGCAGCCCCAGCACCGGGCAGGGCTGCAGGCACCGCAGCAGAACGAGTGCTCAGGTCCTGGGCAACAGATGGGCCTGGTAACGATGACCGTGGCGAGAGGCCAGGCGACTCCGGGCCACCGTAAACAAACTTTAAACTACGAATACTAAGCATCTAATCTGGCAAAATTATACCACCCCTCCTAGAATAAGAATAGCAGCAAAACAGCTGTACTACTGACAGCAAATATGCCTTGCTTTATTTTCCCTGGAATAGCTTTTATTCTGCATTTTGAAAAGAAAACAAAGCATTTCTATGCTGCTGGGACAGACTCAGGTTCTGATTTTGTCCTGCTACAGCCCAAGTATTCCTGGGCAGAGAGGAGAGCTTCAGCAAAGCCCCAAACGCTGCTCTCACTTCTCTGGTAGCTCACCAGAGAAGCAATGCACAGAGCAGGGCTGAGCCAAACCTCACCTGGCAGCTGAGTGAAGCTTGCTCGTTATCAGAGTCACCTTCGCACTAACGCGACACTCTCATTAGCTCTAAGGGCAGGCTGGTCTCTGAAGGTCAGATGAGGCCTGCATATACACCGAAGGAAAATTAAAGCTTTCCGCTGTCTTCTTCAGCATGACAAAGTACAGTTGAGATGTTTAAGGATTTGGCGGATTTTTAGTTAATTGAAGTAAACCAAACATATCTAGCTCTTTTATGACCATTCCATAATAGAATCTTTTCAAGCTAATACTCCATCAGGGAGCATAACTTGCAG
>PTEX01000003.1:4256676-4283271 GCA_003342815.1 Eudromia elegans | reverse complement strand
CAAACAAACAAAAAAAAACCAAAAACAACAACAAAAAACAAAACAAAACAAAAAAACCCCCAGAAAATCCAAACTCCCAACCCCAAAAACCTCTGAAGTGCCTTGAAGAGATCTGAGCTTTGGAGCCTGAGCTTTGCTGCTAGACGCAATCCCTTCAGTCTGTTGGGCTGCAGTGGGAGTATGGGGCTTCATAAAAGGGCTTAGGTGGTGTAATACTGAGCACTGCAGCGTCTAGCTCGATGTCTCGCTATCCCGGCTCCCTATGCAATCCTGCAGATTTAGACACAAAGAACCAGATCCACATAGGCCAGCAGCTAACCACTTTAAGAAATGCTGAGGAGAGCGAGGCCCAGCTGTGCTGAGGTGCCTCACTGTGATCAAGTTTCAGGCCCCAGATCCCTTCCCGGAGCAGGGACTGAGGCAGCACACTCATTAAGCTGCAACAAAGCCATGGCCCTTGCTTGGGCTCTGGACAAGAAAGATCCAGTTCTCTCCTTTCACTACAGAGATGTGAACCCAGATCTACATTGAAACTACTGGGATAGCCTGTTGAAGCTGCTCCATTTTCATGGAAAGAAACAGATGGGCTTGGCCCAGAAGAGATGGATACTTATGGTTGCGTCCAGGCACTCTGGCAATAGGACAACTGGACTTCACTGCTGCTCCAGTTCACCGGAAGGTTCTTAAATGTCCTTTAGAGCAGATTTAAGCCTCGGCGAGTGCCACGAAATGGGCGTTCCCAAGGTAAGCACGCTCAGGCAGCCCCCTCCACAGCGCTCTGCAAAGCACCAGCTCTTCTGCCCTTGCCAAACCACATGTGGTAGATGTGACCCTCTCAGTGGTCTCCAAACATGCTCGACTGCCTATTTTTCTTCCTGCCTTTTGACACTGTCCATTTGTGGTCTACACGTAAGTACCTGCACTGTATCCCTCACACAACCTAAAGCATGCAGGGCCAACTCAATTACCCACACTGATTTTCAAGCCCTAGCAAATAGTTTCCTAACCCTGGTCCTCCCACATTTCTTCACCTGCCAATGCTCCATGCTCAATCCCTTGGTTGGCTGCTTCTTCTGGAGACCAGACGTCAGGGCTGGCTCAGGGTTCAGATACCATGGGAGAAAGCCGAGTAGAAAAGAAGTCATGAGTGAAGACAACCAGATGAACAGAAATTGCCCGAGCAGGTGAGCACCTCTCTGCAGGTGGAATTAGACACTGGCATTATTTGGAAGCAGCTGGTAAATCAGTCTATGGAAGAGCTCCAAGCAAACCAACCCACTGAAGACCCTGTGTCCCCCTACTACAGCTGACTATAGCCTTCAAAGAAACTGAAATTTTAGTCAAATTACCCAAAAGGATATGGTAGCATTAGTGCTGAAAACCTTATGATTATCTTTACCTTCGCTATCTAGAGAGAAAATACCTTAATTAGGAAGATGTTTAACATATTAAAACTCAATTATAATGGCAAGTATGGTGTTTCATCCAAATTCTTGTTTCATCCAAATTCTTATGAGATTTCTCTCTGCTGTAGTTCTCACTGGGATGGCAGCTGAATGTGAAACAAACGCGTTTCTTGTTATAGAGCTGCAAAAATCCACTGCTTCCTGTTTAACTCGTTTGGAATTCAAAGAAACTAGTCGGCCACAACAAACATGATATCCGCAACAAATATTATTATTTTCACTACGTACTTAACAAAAGAACTTCAAGTGAAGAGTAGGTTCACTTAAAAGTACTTCAGCTAAAGCTATCAAATTGCAATGCTACCACTCAGGCTGTCTTTTAAGTGAGCACACAAATAATATAATTCTGCCAAAAATGTGAATTTAAGCTACACAAAGGCCTCGGGAATTTATGGAATTTGTACAGAAATTCTATCCAAAAGAAACTACCTAATGAAGATGAAAGTTTCAAAGTCCAATTAGGAAATGAAAAATTCACTGTTGCCTTGTGACATGACATTTTAAACTAAAGAATCATTTTTTTTTCCAACAGGATACCCCCCCTCTCAGAACATAAAGCAACTTTATTGCACTGTGTGCAGGACACAAACATATCCGATTCATTTTAAGCATTTCTTTACTTTTCGGATAATAAGCTCACTGCTGCCCATCCTGTGTATAGTCTGTGCAACAAATACAGCAGGATCCTATAGACACCAGCACCACAAAAACACATGCAATAAATCCCAGATCTGAACTCCCTGTTTTTTGCAAGTCTACTCCTTTCTGTCCCAGACACTTCCATCCCAGATGTTTTTACGAAAAAATACATTCACAAACAGAAACCACACTGACCCTGTCTTGTCACTAGCAACACCCAAACCTTTCATTTAAATAACACTGTGTTTCAACTAGCTATAATTAATGCCAGGAGCTTAATGCACATGCAGGATGACTATAGACCATACGAAATGTTCAGGTTTGTCCAACTATTATTAGCCAGTAACAGAACCATTCAAACCTCGCCTCACATTCTAGACAAGAGCTTATAGTTTGTAACACAAAGCTACGACTCTTCTCACTTGCCAGGCCACCAGTATCCCTCTGTTGAACCTCCTTCTTGCCTCTTTGCCTAAATGTCTCAAAAAATACAAAGGAGAAAAAAAGTTATTTCCTAACATTTTTCTAAGCAACAGCCTAACAGCCTTTGCTTGAAGATTTTTATCAAACTTCAGCAGGCTACTCTACATTATGCAAGCTTAAAGCTGAAATATAACCCCTCCAAAGGAGAAGCATCTGAAAATGTCTAAATGTGAGCTGTCAAACAATCTTAGCTATGTTTAACAGGTCAGCTTTTGACAGCTTCGTCTTCTTTCCACCTCAAAGCTGTTATTCAGACCACTTGAAAAGATTAATTCTGCATTTTGTTTTATTAACTTCCACTATTTGCCTCTGACACATTAAATTAGAGGATAAAGAGGTCAGTGATTTCAGGACAGAATGTCCTTCCAGAAAGCTCAGACTACTTTAAAGTGTTTGGTGTCAGCAAAATCCTTTCCCTTAACCCAAGATATTTTTGAAAAACAGCTTAGAAGCACATGTATCTTAATCCAAACCTGTAGTCAAATAAGCAATGTTCATCTTTCTGCAAAATCCTACCTTTTATACAAGTTTGACAGATGTTTCCAAGCGCTGAAGAAATCAGATGACCCACTAGATAGTGAAGCATTCTAACAGATAATGAAATATTACTAATTCCATTAGAAAACAGAATATTCCAATAATTCTACACATTACAAGTGTGAAATGTTCAGGTCCTATTTGTGTCTCAAAAAATATATTAGAAAGCCCTTGACTAAACTCACATATAAAAAGATCAAGTATGTTCCAATTGCAAGATTCTACAATAACCTTAAAGTTAAAAAAAAAAAAAAAAAAAAAGAAAATAATTGAAATTTGCAAGTAATTGAAGGTGACAAAAGCAGCTTCAGGTTCTTAGTGAAGCTTCCTCTTAATTTTTCAATGAATACTGCTGACACAGATATTTTTGCAGATTTTTTTAACCACGCTATGCTATGAAGTTTCAAATAGACATCCGAACTAGGGACCACTCTATCCTTTCTACAGATGAAAGTCAGCATGAAGCAAGTTGATGTCAGGACTACGAACAGTCATTAGTAAAGCTATTAAAAAAGTTTCTTTTCAGGCTTTTATCCCAGCACACTATCTTATTGTGCTAATTCAAACTATGGGCCTGGTTTGCTCCATATTTAACTGCTGTGGCTCATGTTCTACATGTTCTTGCATTTGTCAGACAAGCATGTGTACCCCTCCCTCAAACAGGCTCCTGCTAGAAAACAAACTTGTAACTATCACACAAGCTTCTTGCATGGACTTTTCAACTGTGTGCAGCACACAGCACCAAAGGTTGCCTCAAAACTATCATGAACTATGGAAGACTCCAAAATTAGCATCTGCGTGCTAGTAATTCCTGGATATAATTGAATTGCTTCTGTATTTATGCAGAGATAGAATTCCATGTCTGTCTCTAATAGCATTAAGCCTGTTAGCCTGGCAGATGAAAATACTTCAAGCCATTCACTGTAAACAACAACATGCTTTAGACCAGGAAATAGATATCCAAAGTTTACTAATATTGTGGAAAGGGTGCCAACGTTCCACTTTCACCCTGTAAAATGTCAGACCGTCTCAAGAACCTGAAGTGAGATAGTCATTTGAATGAAATAGACTTTTTGAGCATTAACAATGGACATAGTCTAAAAGGCAGTGGAACAGTTCCTGAATTTGAGACTAAAAAAATCCAAGATGTTTTGCACTATAACTGCCTAGAATCTGCACTTAATATTACATGTTGAGGCAGGCCTCATGAAGTCCCCGTAACTTCACTTTCAGTTTTCTTGTCTCTACAAATGAAAGGTGATGAAAAAAATAGGTATTCCCTTTATATCATAACAAGAGATGCTAGCATCAGCAGCCTTGATCTACCCTGCCAGCTGCTGGAAATAGCTGTACTTGGAAAAAAATCATGAATCAAGAAGCTGGAATGAAGACTGCATGCCACTGTGGTAGGGTAACATTAGCTCATTAACATTTACCAAAAAGCCTTCCAAGTAGATTTTATACTTTGATATATTTATTTTACTTGGATGAACAAATTCAGTGAACAAGCAGAAATATGTATGCTCTCAGTCTCACATTTGCCTCCAGTAGACAACTTCCATAACCATGTTCAAAAATATCAGAAAGAAAGGGACGTTTGCATGAAGTAGTTCAATAGTTATTTCTTGTTCCATGCTTCTCTTTCAAGTCGTTCTCGAATTACTTCTTTTAGATAAGGTTCAAGATAGCGCTTATCCTGAGGGGAGAGAAAGAAAAACATTACAGGGATGCCCAGAATCAACTAACATCTCTGGGATTCAGTTCTCTCTCATTCCTCTTCAGGAAAACAAACAACAACAACAACACAAACACTGCTTACTCTTAAAAGGTAACTGTAAGAAATTGGCAATCATTGCAAAAAAACACATAGTAACTCCTAATTCCTATTGTCTCACGAACATCACAAGCAGCGATGCTTTCAGCCGTATCTTCAGAAATCATGTCCTCTTGTCAAATATCCCAAGCATGAGATGGAGAAGTCTCATTAAAATGCAACTCCATGGCACCTAAGTGACTTCTGGACTCAAACTACTAAACCCACAAGACAAATAAATGCATCTGAATCAGGGAAGACTCCAAGATGTGAAAATGTACAAGATCCACTTTATTTAAAGCAAAGTCCAGCAGAACTTTGCACTTTGTAAACTTATTCTGCATATTACGTCTAAATATCATTTCAAAAAGATTCAAAAGAAATCAGCTATGTTTAACACTCACAAAACAAACTGTTGCTGAAGTAACTTAAACATTCAGTCGATCAATGCAACAGTTATCAAACATAACCAAGGTTTTCATTTAAGTTGTTATGCCTTGGCATTTTCATGAATAAAAGCTTTGGCTGAAGATTTTCTTTAAATTAAGGTAATCACCATAAAAGCAAGAACTATTTTGTAAGAATTTTTAATCTAGCTCTAATAGATCACCATACCTGGAAACGCAGAAGAAATTTCATTTGACTACAAACCAAATTGCCAAGACTCTGATTTTTAATTTAGGCCTTTGTCATCTTGAGCAAATCATCCTAAAGGGAGCTTCCATTGCAAAGTACAGATTTATAGACAGAGAGCAAAAGTTCTGATTTTCAAAGGAATCCTATTAGACATGGAATGAAATATTTCCTCATCCTGAAGAATATGCAAGCATACACTTCCCTCATATAGGAAGTCCTAAAGACAGGGGCATAGAGGTGCTATTTAAGATCCCCTCCCCGTGAAAACACTCCATGAACTGACCTCTTCGTATTTTACCCACTGATCCTTCGGAAGGATCTGGTGTTTCAGACTTAAGTCAAGTGCTCTCTTCATGCGAAATATCCTCTCGTTGTAAAGAGGTTCTGGAAGCCTCTTCAGTGCTTCTTTTACATCGTCATCTTCATACAACACATCATCTCGCATCAACCCTGTATCAGCAAAATTTTACAGCATCACTGAATAAACTCTACTAATTAACATCTAAGCTTAATCAGGCATTTTTACATAACACTGGAATAACACTAAAAATACAACAGACTAATTCAAAAGAGAAACACTACTTGCTCACAGAGAACAAGTTGACTTGCACATACATACTTCATGTTGTGCTCTCTTTTAAAAATGAGCAATAAAAAAAAGTATATTTGCTTCAGTGTGCTACACAGCAGTATTCTAGCCTAAATATGAAGAGCGCATTTCTTTTGACCAAAATTAGATCCCTGTGTTCAAGATGATTGTCTAGGTTAAGGAATTAGAAGCATTAATTATATTGCAATCACCTGAGTAGCTGTGACTACTTTAACATCACGGATCTGCTCTCTGAACCTCACTGTGCAGACTGACAAGATTTCCACCAGGTGTAACCAGCTACAGGCTCCTGAACTCAGATGTTTTGGAATGAGTTTGTTTTCCTATCAAAATATAGTTAATTCAGGAAGAAAAAACCCAGTCTTCTCAAAGCCAAAACCAGATCCATGTTATTTTTAATATAATTTTGTATATTAAGAAAATGAAAGGTCATTTCACTCCTAGAACATTCTAAGATAGATGCAGACCATAAAAGTACAAGTACTGGCTCAAGAATAAAGATTTTGATCTCATGTGACTGAACTAGAAGTAGTCTCTCCTTAAATATTCTTGAATTCATTTTTTCTTTTTTTTTTAAATATAAATAAACTATGTATTTGCTAGTGTATTTCCCTTGAGGCTTTTATTCACATTCACAGGGAAAAAAATCAAGTACTAATAGCTTCAAGAATTTTAGCAGACAGGTAAGAAAAGGGCCCAAACGAACTGCTGGCAAAACAACAACTGAAGAGTAAACTTAGGCCAAAAACAAACTAACAAACAAAAAAAAGAATGCCAAAAAACCTCACTCCTCCATGATAGATCTATAAAATAAAGACTAAAACATCAAGGCACTCTCCTTTACTTAAGGAAACAGTGTCTACAGCTTCTTTACCCTCGTGCTGCCAGGAAGACACTATATGAAGTTAGAAAGATTAAAAAACAAAACAAAACACAAAAGCCTTTTCACATGACACAGCGAAGAGGGGGATGATGGAGAAAAATTATGCCATGCAGACTGACTGCTACCAGTGGAAAGTCACATTTTAACAGACAGTCTCTGGAGAGATAGTGAGGATATAAGACACCACTAAAACTGACTTGGTAGGGGTGGTTTCCAGGCTTTCAAAAATTCCTTTATGAAGATAAATAATTAAATAAATCATCAGATAGTTCCTGTTTAACCATATTTGCTCCACTGAAAATAAGAGCTAACCCAGAAGATGGGGGGGTGGTGGAGGGGAGGAAGTGATTTCTTACGAGGCAGCAATCACAAGGGCTATTGCTGTTTTTTTTCCCCACACCAGAAACAGTAGCTAGTTTCAGTAAACAAGAACATGTTAAATGAACACGTGCATAGCAATTATGGGCCTAAACACAGGCGCAGGAGCCTGTGCAGGGCAGGCCCAGGACGTACCCAGCTTGTTGAAGCCGGCCGCGTTGTAGTACCACTTCCGAAAGCTCTCCAACAGGCGGCTGCCTCCTGAAACTGAACAACACCGGTTTCAGTAGGAGGGCAAGACAGAACTCAATGGTTACACTCGTAAATGCGCCCTGACATCCCTCCACACATTGCACATAATGCAACATTATGTCAAGTCTGCACTTCGTCCACCACACCTGACACCATGCAGCATTAGCACCAGTAAATAAAACAACTCAGACTTGTGCTTCCTCTAAATTTTAATTAATGGAAATCTTAAACCATTCTAAGATCTGGAATGGTGCTAATAGACCAGAATCAGATAGTAACAATTATTTTAGGATTTGTAAGCCCTAGCTGGGCTAAAGATATAACATTTTCCTGAAAGTAAAACCATCCTGCTTTTCAAAACAGTTATCTGTAACAACAAATTTGGTGGCTGTGAAATCAGATCACAGTTTAGTGGGAGCTATCAGAGTATGTCGATAACTTGCCACTCTCCACTCCAATTACTTAACATTACTCTCGGGCCCACATCTCCAAAACGCCCCCAGGCAACAGCGGGAACCTCAGAGAAAGACTTGTCCTAAAGAAGAGGGCCACATCGACTGCACATCCATCCTTTCTCGGTTGGATCCTGGGCAGTAGAGGACACAGCCAGGCCGTGAATTCGGGCACCGAATTCCCACTGGACACCGGCTGGCCGGGCGCTACCGCCGCTCTGCACCTCGAGACCCGGCGCGGGGCGTGCAGGCCGCCCGCCCGCCCTGAGCTCGGCTGCCTCGCGGGGCCACCGCGGGAGAGCAGCGCCCAGCGCAACCACCTCACCCTCCTGCTGCCGACACCCAAGCCGCGAGGACGCCGAACCCTCGGCCTGGACGCCACCAAGGACGCCCGCTCCGGTGTCCTTGGGAAGCCCCACGGCGATAAAGCCCAGCCTGGAGCCCGCTCCCCGCCCCGGCGGAGCCCTGCCCGGCCGGATCGGTGCGGGCCAGGTCGGTGCGATCGCCGCCGCCACTGCCGCCGCCGCCGCCACTGCCGCCGCCGCCACTGCCGCCCCCAGCCCCGCCGCTCCCCCCGCCGCCTCACCCGGTGCCCTCGCCGCCATCTTGACCTCGTAGAGGCGCACCGCCTGCTGGGTAACACCGTCGCGTACCCGCCTGCGCCGCCAATGGCCGACGGGCGTAAGCGCATGCGCGCTAGGCCTGCAGAGTACGCCAACGGGGCGGAGCCACGCGGTGAGTGGGCGGGGCGAGCGGGGGAGGGCGGGGCCATCGGGAGGCTCCGCACAGCCCATCGAACCAAAAGGCTCCCTCCTTCATCAAGCAGAAACTCCAGAATCTGGCCCTTTTAAGTCAAACTCGTCCTGTTTCATCTTAAAGCCCCAAAATATTTGGGAGGACTTTCCCAAAGCTCTTACATCTTCTCTCTCTTTTTCTCTCAGCATGTCCATAAAAGCTTTTTTTTTCCCTGCTCAGAAAAAGGGAAGGGAGCAAGAGTTTGGCAGAAGCTCAGGCATTTAAAATTTCAAGGAGAGGGGTTAGCTCTGACATCAACCCTATTTGTGTCTAAACACGCCAAGGGAATTAACAGCTTAAAGTTTAGGACAGTAAAACATTGGATGTAATGCATTTTTAATCATAACACCATGTCACACTGCTATGAAGGAGCTAAGGATGGAAGAGGAGCTCTGGAGAAAGGAACTCTCTTTGGCATTATGAATTCCCACACTATGCTATAAAAATTAGTTTATTAGATCGCTTGAAGATTATACATGCTTAAAGCCTTAACATGCTTTGTGCTTTAATAAGGTCAAATATCTAAGCAAATGTCTTGCATTACATTTAGTATATGTCTTATCTAAGAGCAAGGCGGTGGGAAGGGTTCAGCCACTGCATCTCAGACCACCCCTTGAGAGGAAATTTGTTATGCATTGCCATCAAGAACATTAAGCTTTCAGAAAAAAAGACATTTTCATTAAAATAAGCTAAAATTCAAATGAAAACATCTGGATTTAAGTTTTCTGAACTATTTTAACTGAAAGAATGGAAACTTCTAAACAATAAACTATTTGGCAGTTTGCATTTGGATTGTCCTTTCTTCTCACTTTGTCCAAAGAGCGTGAAGCATTTAATAATTCTGTATTAGTATAATTTATTTACTGATAACACTTTTAATACTCTTACAACTCCTAACTACCAACTACTTCAGTTAAAACTGAATAAGATAAATTTGTACAGCTACTTGTATGCTGGAGCCATATGAATCCCATCAGAGATGGGGCAAAACTACACTTTCTTTCCCCCTCCAAGAGGTGGAGAGCAAGTTGTACAAGTAAAACTGAGCACATCCCTGAAACCTACAGGAAGTCCTTTTATATACTCATTTGTATCTAGATTCCTTTTGCTGATTTTCCTTCACATTTCAAAACAAGCTTCATTGTACTGCTTGTCGGATACTAAGGTCACCAACCAGCCTCATAAAGAAGCAATCTTGTTAGAAGCCGTTGCTAACACCCGTCTGTATAGGGGACTTTGTGCATGTCACGGTGTACTTCTCTCTACAAGGAAGGGAATTACATGATTAGCTACTGAGATTAGAACAAGCAATCACACCTCTTCCTTGCTGTTGCAGTGACCAGCTATTCTAGCTTTCAGAGGGAAACAGGCTGAGGGGGAGTAGAGAAGGAGGCAGAGAAGTCAGTTAGTGCTCAGTTTTTCACTCTCCCAAAGCTCTGAAAAAGAAAAGTAGAAGAATCCACCTTAATCTACTTTTTGTCAGCGTATTATTCAATTAAATTTAATTATTAAATGTAATTAAATAATGGCAGTTACTCAATAAAATAACAGAAGTTACTTTTAAGGATTACATCAATAGCAAACAACATATCCGCTTAATGCTCATGAAATACACACTTCAAGTTACCATAATGAACATTTTTCTTAGCCATTATGCACCACAAACATTTCACAAGCAACAACTTCTTAAACTAGTAATTAAGAAGCTAAGAGACCATAAAAGGGAGTGGATTTATATATAAAATACATTTATTTCAGAATTTAGTTTATTCCTTTTTACATGTGTTACTAATTAAAGTGTTTTTAAGAATTTTTCAAAGTCCTGCATTGAGGCTTTGGCAATCTCTGTGCAAAAGACCTCATCGGGCAAGGACACCAGCTGGTGCAGAGAGATATAGCTGGGTTGTGCTGGGTCATACTGGGCTCTTCCCAGGAACTTAAGAAACAAATGTCTCTCTTTGATTCGCAGCAATTTGGAGTTGAAAACCTAAGAGAGAAAGAAAGAAAAGGGAGAAGCTTTAGACAGTCTAAATTTCAGAATGTTACAAATCTAAAAAGCAAATATTTTTAGGCAGCCTGAAGTTTTAGCAAGAAAACAATCCAGATCTTTTACCCTCATTAATGTCAAAGATCATTAAAGAAGTTAAAATTTAAATTGTGTTATATTGAAATGAGAACTCAGGGAACAATGCAACTCTTAAGCACAACAGCTTATAGGCTAGCAGTATTTGCATTACTCTTGTGTGACGACAGCAAAAAAAAGGGGAAAGGAGCCACTGAGAAACAACAAGCAGGAATGCCTACACATTTTACATATAGATGGAAACGCTTCTTTATGCTGTCCTTATGGAGCTTTAGAATGGAATTACAGAGAGGAAACTAGAGGTGACTATACGTGACTCACTGTATGTGACAGTGAGTTGCACAGTGGCAACAGAGGAAGCAAGTGGCTGCATCTCTTCTAAACACACAGTCAAAACACACAGTTCACTGCTTCAGAACCAGCCCTGGCCTTCAGCACAGCAGTGTTTATCCTTGAAGACATCTGTCACCAAGAGAGCTGTGGTCAGAAGCGAGAACAATGGTAAGGAAACCTTGACAGAAGTCAGTGGGATATAAGTGAAAGGACAGAGGGGTGGGGAAGACAACAGGAAAGCAGACTGCAGGGCATCACGGATGCATAGTGAGAAGCCTTAATGCAGAGCTAGAGCTCTGCTCTTCATGGGCAGTACAACTGAAGTGCTTAGGACCTGACTACAGCTACAACAGGAACTGTGGAGGGAGTGAAAGCAAAGTGCTTGTTAAAAAGGGAAAACTGCACTATTGATGAAAGGACTATATGGGGACGGAGACAAACCTGAACTGGGACAAAAAATAAAACTTATTTTTCCTGTTTGCATTTAAGGATGAGTCAGAAAAGGGGTGGGAAAGAGAACCTCTGATCACTGCCTACAGACTTTAACAAGAAGAATGATCAATCAGCAGCTGTAGCAACAGAGAAGACCTGATAAAAAAAAATATCCTAAGTGCCTCTTATTTTGTCATTTTCGTCCTTCAGGTTGCTGGCCAGGCCATATAGGTATACCAAATTGTAGTAGCCACTTTCTGAAACCCACTGGGTTTGAGAGAGGAAAACAAAGAGAATAGAGGTGTCTGCAGCAAAAGTCAGATGCTGAGGTACCTCCCCACTCACTCCTCCAAACAAAGAGGGCAGCGATAACAAAGTGCAGCCCCGCAAGCCAGAGCAGCACAACTGAGAAGGAAGTGGCCACTTACAAGCCAAGATGGGCAAAAACAAGACACAGATTGGCATTACAAACATGTTAAAGACACATGTATCGGATATGAAAATAATGAAACACCTGCAGAGCAGTCTTATTTCCCATATAACAAATCATATTTTAGCCAGTTAGATACTGTCAGCTTTCCTTTAAGAAAGTTATTGCAGTACCAAAGGTGTAATATGTGCCTTATTTTCAAACCCTGTAAAAGTTACTGGGTGCTACACACATGTGATTAAGAGTCAGACTGGATTAAGTGATTCAGTCTTTCAACCTGATTTTCAAGGCAATAACTGAAATGTGAAAACAGAAAAATCTACCAAGCAGCTATCAAGATTATCAGCTATTTTCACTCCTATGTTTATTTTTTTAATCAAGCCTTTGCAGTAGCAAGGTCAGTGAGAATCTCAGTGCTTCATGGCAACCAGTTTCTCTTCTTGACTTTGAACTATAAGGTGTTTTCAAATCCTAGAACATGAAAAATTTAAATTTTAACTAGGCAAATCTGAACGAGAAATATTTATAAATGTGCTATCGAATGAGCTCTGTATTTTCTTGTCTCTTATCTAGACATGAGGTTTGAGTACAAGGAATCCCTAAGCAGGCATTAATTTCTCTTGTATTACTCCCAAAGAGATCAGCATGCTTCCTGCTGTTAAAAACAAACACTCCCTACATTGGAGGGGGAGTGGAGAAAGAAAACTTCCGAACTGGAAGTTATAAGAGTGGGTGAATTGCTAAGAAGAGTTATCCAAATTAAAGTAATAGCCAGACAGGACCAAGAATCTGTGTTTTGTGAATACAGTGAGGAACTTCCTTTGGCACCAAATCAGTAAAGCAGTTACAGGACAGACAGCAGTTACACACAGGACTTACAGATTATTCCCAGATTAACAGCTCACCTCAGGAAACCGAGTAAGGATATTGTGGGGAATGCCCATGACATTGTGCAGATAGTCAAATGTTTTTCTGAGCTTCTTTTTGCTTGAAGTTAAAATCTTGGGGGTTTTAAACACTATGTGTTGAATTTCATTACGCTGAAAACCGAGTTCAATCTGACATACCTGCAAAAGAGCACAGTTTTATCTTTGGAAGGCAGCTAGAGCAATGTTTTCAAATTTCAGTTTATTCTTTTTACTTTCGTTTATTTGTGATTTCTAATGTATTAAAGTCAATTTTTTTAATTAAGGAGTATGACTGATTTCAATCCAGCAGTCTTAGACATGAAGCCCATTCCACTTAAAAAGAAAGAAAAAAAAGAAAAGTAGAATACCTGGTATATTACAGTTGGCTAATGCCCAAAATACTTTTTCAGAAACTACCATGACTTGAATTAATTTCACAAAAGGAAAATCTAACATTTCTTTCAATAAAGTCAGGAGTACTCCTCCCAAAGTGCAACTCACTGACTTGCAGAGAAAGGAGCTCAGAAGACAAGAGTGTCTGTCTGGCTACTCATTCATTTCTTCTCTCCTCCAGTGACATTTTTAAGCAGCTTTTTTTTTAGTCATGAGGCCAATGTGCTCGCAGTCAACATGACCAGGCTTTCAAATCCAACTTAGGTGCTTCTTCAATTTACAAGAAGGTGGTACATTTTGTTTGCCCACTTTGATCCACCAAGATTAAAGCTCTTTTCCTAGACTGCCTGACAAATAAGAGGGAAAGTATTTGGTATCTGGATTTTAGAACTACCCTAGGACTTCCAGACCTCCAGAGGCACTTGTTTCTAGGGATGATTATGTTCAAGTCTTTCAGCTATTGATTCTTCCTACTTTACAAATATTTGCTTATCACATGCACAAAAATACTAATAAGCAAAAAGCAGTGAAGCATAAAGAGATGTTTGCCCAGAGAGGTGTTTTTCACAGCTCTGAACTGGCAGTCATAACTTGCTACATTGACAACAGAGGATAAGACCTGATGCTAAATTCACTGGAGATAAATAGCTGGCCCTGCTGTAGGCTTCTGTTGTGGCAAGTCTCTTGAGCTTTCTACATGCCTGAAATCCTGCTTTGCAAAACAAGACCACAATAATTCTCTCACTTGAGCTACACAGCAAATGAAAGTGCCCTTGATTATTCTCAGTTTGACTGCAAATTATTTAATGGTCAATAACTCTCCAGATGGATATGCTTACTATGTAAGCCCTAGCAATGTTCAAAAGGCTGTGCATGATTCCTAGCATAGACAACGGCAATGCAAACTTCCCCATTCTACCTTATCTCTAATTGGACTTGATGAGATCTTTAAAGAATGGAATAAGCCACTCCTGAGTTCATTCAGTCTGCAACTGGTATCTTTTGACAACCAGTATCAATTGTACCAGCTGTTTCCAGTAATTTCCAGTTGTAACAGTCCCCTCAAAATACCGCTGGATCCAGTGGGATACCACTGGATCAGCTTGGAATTGCTGTTAGCACAGGGCTTTACTTGCAGAGTAACACTCTCCCACTGCCAGCCCAGGTGGTGGAATTGGAAACATACTGAGCAGAATCATGACCAAGTCTGAGACATTGAACCTCCTGAGATGGAGCTTTCAAGTATCAGTAGATTCCAATTGTGAGGACCCCCAAATCCTTTCCCTCTCTCCATAACATGTGTTAAGAATTTGGTAGTTAGACAAGATAGTTGCACAGAACTAAGGGTCTTAGAAACACATTCTTTATAATATACTGAATCCTCAGCCTGGGGAAACAATGTTCATTAAAAAGAAAGCACTATTAATTGGAACAGTCTGGTGTACTTTCCAGTCTCCTCCCTTACCACACACACATTCCAGATTGTAAGATTCCCAGTGCTTAATAGTTTCAGAGCAGTAGGTCTGTCTGAAAATTATATATTTTAATTCATAGTTATGCGTTATAGGATAATGGGATTTTTCAAATTGTTACCCTACATCATGCTGTTTGGCCTAGCTGGCTTTGCAGCACAGTAATTAAAGCAATATACAGTTACATTTTCAAAGGGAAAAGGAGTCCCTGTGGGTTCGAAGTTATTTACCCAACAGTTGTTAATAATGACCAGCTGCTATCAGACAATAGGTGTCAAATGCACATTTTGGCAGACTAGCTACCTGTCAAGAGAAAAATAATTGACTGCACATTTCTTGCTTCTAAATCCTCCCAGACAATCCAAGTTAGCAAAATAACACAATAATTAATAAAAAAGGGAGGAAGCAGGCTCTGTTTTTCACTCGCTGTAAAGAAATGGGTAACCATTTGTGTCAACACACAGCAGCTTTCAGCAGGAAGGGCTCCAGATGAAGTTTCTAACCTACATCAGACTAGAAGATAAAGTAAGATATTGTTCTATGTGTGCTGCAAGCTTGCTGTAAGCCTCTGACAGAGGAAAAAAATTTGGACCAACAAAATGCTCTAAGTTACTTTACTTTTTTTCTCTTCTGTACAAGATCTTCCTACAAGGAGTTTTACGTTCTGCTGACACTTCATTTGGATTGTTTTTTAAACACTTACTAATAAACTCACCTGCATGTTTTCCTTTACGGGTTCTAATTTGCCAGTCAGTAACCTTGGAAGACGAACAACCAGATCCTTTGTCTGCAATTAGGGAAAAAGAAAAAGTATTAGTGAAAGAGTGAAAGCATGTCTGTGAAAGTCTCTGAAAGAGAGATGTGGATCTTGTATTAACATTTTATTTTTGCTGAATTCTAATTCTAGTTGGGCAAGAAGTTTCCCTCGGGTTTCGTTTTATCTCTAGCCCAAAGATGAGTTTTGTATAAAACAGCAATCTAATAAGAAGAAGTTATTCAAATGTCATGTTCCATTCAGAGAGTGAGAGGAGAAAAAAATCATAGCTAATGTGAAACAGTTGGGGAGAGGAAATAAAAGTATCCCCCAAAAGCAGGAAGCATATTGAAGTGCCTACCCCTCCTCAGTGCCTAGGGTCATTTCTTTCTTGAAGTAAAGGAAACACTACCCAGAAGAAGCTGCAAAAAGCTTTTTTTACATTTTTTTTATTGCATTATTTTTGTACCTCAGGTGTGGTTACACAATATCACGGTAATATTAGAATTTACCTCACATCTGCAGAACCCCAGGAGTACTTTTAGTCCACCCTGACTGCAAGACAGTGACTAAACATCTCACCAGAGCCATCTCTAGCTTTAAAACTGAGAAAGTCCCACTAACAGAATACAAGGTTTCATTTGGAGCTTGTTATTTAGGGGCATCAGCAGCTACTGCAGGGGAAATAGCTAACCCTTCACACATATTCCAGGAAACAAAATCCTCAGAAGGTCCCAAAGCAGAGCACTAAGCACTTATCATGGTAGGATAGGAAACCCACTAGGAGTTACTCTTGCTGAGCTGCACATGTGGCTCAGCATGTGGATAGACACAGTGTTGCTCACTAGACTCTTTTTCAATGACTACTTTAGTGTGCTGCAATATTCTGAAGAGATGAAAGGTTTTAGCTTTAACTAAAGGGTTTAGCTTAAACTTTAGGGCTTAGCTTAAACTAAAGAATTTAGTTAAAGAAGTTAAAGAGCTGCTGGCTATGTTTAGCAGCAATTGTATACAAATGCTAAAGGTCATCACAACTATGATCTCACTGAAAAAGCACCTAAAATCTTTGGTGTGCACAGAGTTTACCTTTGTCACGCTGAGGCCAAGTTCATTTTTGAAGAAACCTAGTCTGTTATCCAGTCTTTCCACTGAAAACAGCAGCAAATATGGAGCTCTCGAGACCATCTGAGCGATTTCTGCCTTACCAAATTTTTTTGATTTTAGGTAAGCCACTCTAGAAAGAGAACAAAAAACCAAAATAAAATCCAGTGATGAAAATTTTATTGCCTCTATTTATTCAGTACTTGCTTAAATTCCTTAGTGATATCTTATAAACGGACAGATGTTCTAGCATTAACAGGCAACTCTGCCAAAAATAATTAGGAGGGAAAAATCTGCAGTTATCATAAAAGCAAAATATCACCTCTTCCAAATAATTAGAAGGAAAATAAACCTTAGAGCATAATGTCAATCCTGAAGACAGATTTTAATTCCTTCCAGCTGTACCTAAGCAGATAACTATATTAACCTATGTTTAACTACCAGCCTGTCTCCTAGACTGCAAGGACATTAATAGATGATCCCGGGCTATGGACACGAAGATATACACAACCTTTTGCTATTTTAATGAATTCCATTTCTACTGCTGAAAGAACAGAGCACTATACCTCATACATCTCTGTTTTGCCAATAGCACTGGAGCAGAAACAACATACAACAATGCCATCTGTAGAGACACCATCCAAAAAGACATTTCTAAATCATCTGAACTTACTTTTGTTATAATAGGTCCCTACTTTCAGTTACCGGTCCAAGGATTTTGTTACAAAACATCTGCTTGTCAGAACAGAGAAGAGCTGATCAAGGTTTTTATGTTTAACAGAGCTTGCTTTCTTTCCAACTCAAGACTTTTTCCAAATTCTGTTGAATTCAGTGAAAGTGTTTTAAGTACTACTTGCAGTAGATTATTAGTGCAAGAAAAAAAAATGGCATCGGGAGCGGAACACAGAAAAAAGCAGAGAAATGTGTTTAAACCATGTGCCATAATTAAAAAATATCTATATACACACACACTATACTTCATTTTGAAGAGATTCCTTTGATTTAGATAAACAGAAATGCAATATCTGTTGTTAGACAGACTTAGGACATACTAGGATTGATTTTATCTGACAGTAATTAGGCTACTAAATAGACTGCAGAATGTCCTGAAGAAGCAGACACCCAGCATAAGACACTCTTGCAATGAGGGGAAAGAAAAGGGGGCAGGAAGCTGGTATTAAATCATGCCTTGGTGAGAGAAAGTAAAAATACCTTGCAGACATGATCATCTCCCTCCTCACAGATCCTCCAGAGGGAAATCATCATCAGGTAAAAGTCTCCAGAGGGCATGTGGAGGGAGAAGCTCCAGGGGCCCTATTGCTGTGTGAGGAGGCAGATGCAGCACAGGAGGTGACTGGGCTCTGCACAGCGCGGCCGGCGGGGCTGCGGGGACCTCCTAGACTGCACCAGGCCGGAGGGCGAGAAGAGATGCAGGACACGGAACCAAGTGCTGGTTCCTTGTGAAATGATCCCATCGTGTTCTGAGCCGCTGCCGCTTGGCTCCACCGCGCTCCTTCCATTCAGGTTGTCAGGCATTCAGCTGCCAAGCCTCCTAGCCTAGAACACAACTAGATGCTGGGGGCTCACAGATACACAGAATCCTTCTCTTCTCCCGACTCCCTTCCCTTGTTTTCTGTTAAGAAGCCATGAAGATTCATGCTTCAAGTATTTTTTTCTGAAATCCTGAAAGGCAAGAAGCTTAAGAGGGATGGCAAGATTGTGACCACCTGACTCCAGGAGACTCTAAGGAGGCACAATCGGTGGATGAGTTCAACGAAGCTCTGTGGTAAGTCCAAAACTGTCACCATGAGGGTTGGTCCCCACTGCACTCCAGGGGTCAGCAGTTTCACGCAGCACGTTAACTGTTCCCAGCCACCATCAGCAATGCTATAAAACAAAGCAGCTGCTGCAGCTGCAAGTACAGACACTGATTTGCAACTGTCAGAATTGTTAAGAATTATGGAATGTTGTGATTTTTACAGTGTTTATCTGAAATCACATGCCAGATCTATTGAAATTTGTGTTTTGTTTCCTGGCAACATTGAATCCACAGCAATAAAACATTCCAGAGTGATGTAACCAATACCATGTCCATCTGTACTCAAGTGTTTATGCAAAGGTGTACTCAGCTTTCAGAAAAGAGCTATTTGAGACACATTCACTTTACAGCCTCCTGTGCACCCTCTGCAGCAGAAACTCACTTGCAAGTTTGCAGGAAAACGCTCACTACCACCAAACACAGATAAACTCACTGAAATCAATCAGTAGAATATTCAGAATAAATTGGATTGCCCCCTATTTCACTAACCAGACTGTGCCACAAGACAGTCACTCAATAGCAAATCTGCCTTAACAGGAGAATTAGAATTGTATTACTGAAAAACAAACAACAAAATCGAAAAACACCCTACCACATTTCAGAAAAACATGAAGAAAACTATAAGCAGTTCAGACAATCTGTGTTTAGGGTGCTTTTTAATGTCACTTTTTGCACACATTCAACAGGACATAAATTCTTTTTAGATGCTTTTTCTGAAAGGTCACTTACTACTGCATAGGAAGATGGAAGAAAAAGAAGAAAAATAAGGTCAGGTCTATGTTAGGTGTGAGTCTCTAAATGTGCCTGTTTCTTAACAGTTGTGTTTTCAGATTTTTGCCTTGGCAGATATTGCATACACAGCTCTTTGGGCATTTTTATATACTGAGGGGTTTTTTATTACTATTATTTAATTACAAAGAACACTTAAAAAATAGATGTTCTGAAAGATTGTTGAATTAATATGAGCCTATGAGCTAATTTTTGAGAATAACAGTCCATTCTATTTATAAAATCAATGTACCTAACAAGATATGAATCCGAAAAATGAAAAACATAAAACAGAAAAAAACCAAAAGTCCACTTTGGTATCTAGGTGTAAACAGAACTTACACCAAACAAATATAAAGAAATATAAATTGTTAAACGAAAGCTAGAACAACTTTACATCTGAAAGACAGCTTAGCCAAAAAGAATTAAAAAAAAAATTGCTCCTTCTTGCAAGTAGAATCTCATTAAAACAAACATGCAAAAAAACCTCACAACAACTGGAAGGTGCAGCAAAGGAACTGACATGCATGGTTCTAATCCTAAGACCTCAACCAGACTGACATGAGCGCAGACATCTTAGGCACCGCTATAAGAATAGCCTGGCTTAAACCCACTGCTCAAGCAGCTAAAACTTGGACACATGCGTGGCCAAACACAACAATGATGGGTCATTTCTGACATAGGAGGAATGGAGAGCTGCTGTCAGTAACATCTTACACTGTGCAAGGCAGATCTGCTATATCTCAATATTCTTGTTTTGACCATCATTAACCCGCCAACTTAGCAACAGCTTTATAAAATTACCATTAAATTACTAATACTCGTGTTGTCCAATTATAGCTCTACACCCAAAACCCACAAATTGTTAATAAAATAACTGGCATTGAAAAGAAAGTCTCCCTGCTGGGAGACATTGCCAGGTATAGGTAGAGGAAGAGCAACACCTTTAAGGAGCCTGATTCAGGCAGCACGTAAGCTAGTGAAAACAGTAGTCAGTCTTCACCGAAATTCAGATGCAAGTCACATCACTTAGAGCCATGCTACTAGGGAAAGAGGAATAAATGTATACTTATGTGATTTCTTCAGCACATACTTCCAGTTTAAATGGCCCTTACATTCAGAAGGCAAAATTTTCTGTCATTAGGAATTCTTTAATTAGTTACATTAACTGCAATTTGCACTACACAGCATCTAGACTTAATACCTTGGAAAACAGTGATAGGAGGGGGTGATGCAGAAAACAGAAGCAGTGTTCATATTGATAGTGCAATAGGAAAACAGCTTTTTTTTTCCCCCTCCTAAAGTATCAAAATAAACACCTATAGGCACCATGACTTGGTTTTTAATAAATAATTCCACCTTCAAAACAGAATAAGCTTTAAAAATAAAAACAACCACACCACACCAACCAATCAAGTACCTTTTGGTCTGAGATATGAGACCTTCTAAAGAGACTAGTATTTATCCTTACATACAGACAAACTATATGACTCTAAGTAACAGTCTAATGTCACACAGCTGGGAACACACCAGCAAAAAAATAGTTCATGGGAGTCTCATCCTCTGTTAGAGCTGGAAAACAGAGCAGGAGGGTGAGGGGTGGAAATCTGTCTCCAAAACCTACTACTGTTGGTATAAGTAATGACACAGAAGATCTGTTCTGCTTCTTGCTGCAGCGTTCAGAAGACAAAGGCAGACATTTCATCTAAAAAGGCTGTTCTAAAACATGACCGGCAAAAGGTAAATACTACTGCCAATTATCAACATTTCCTGCACAGTCGAGCGAGACAATAAATGAGGGGTTAATACAGTTCATCACACCGTTAAGCCTCAGAGATCATCATTTTGGGAGCAAAGCAAGCACCCAGGCTGCCAAGCTGCCTTCTCTGACTACAGCAGAGCCAGGGCTCAGCCCCATTAGTTTGAACTGCCCATCCTCACCCCGATGCCACCAAGGGGTATCTGACAGGAGAACATATCCTGCTGCAGCGTAAATGTAGGCATGCGTGTACATCCAGAGAGAGGGAATCGTGCAGAGAAGGAGCAGTCATTATTTGTGCCTTCAGACACTGCAGACAAGGATATTTGTTCTCCAGGTTCCCCTGACCTTCCTCTCTTGCACAGTGACAGGAGGCCCTATCCAGCCACGTGCCACCTCTCTTCCCTTTAGCTCAAAACCATCCAGGCTTCCCACAAAGGTCCCGAAGGGGGTGCAGCTGCAGGGTGTAAGCGCCAGCAAGGCTGGTGTTCACCAGGACATATTATTCTTCCTTCCTTATCCAGAGCACTACTGGTGTCTCCCACTGTTACTTCTATAGTCAATCAGGAGCTGACCACAGCCCCTGCTCCAGACAGCTCCTCAGCTGCTGGAATAAATCTGGCTCTTCAGAACTCTCATCGATCTTCCTATTGCTACTCACCTTACCACATAGTTTAATTAAACAACAGCACATGGCAAGTGCAGGCACAGGGGTGGCCAAACAGTCCCACATCCAGTCTTTCTCCTTCATGAAGTATGCTCCTTCTCATCTCTTGTATAGATGCTAACGGTACAGGACTGTACACCACCGTGGAACTGTTTGGTTTGACCAAAACTTACACAGTAAAACCTGTTAGTGGTCAGTATTCAGGTGGATCATGGACTTCACTCAAAATCGCCAAACAACAACACATGTTAACGGGAAGGGAAGCTACAGGAAGAGACTGAAGCCATGGATCAAGTGGGGAAGGAAACAGCAGCAACACAGATTTAGACAGACTTAAGCCACCTGTAAAACTGCATCTTGAATCGACAGGTTTAACAGCTTAGTACTATTTTAAAAGCTTACCGGGTCTCCAGAGCTTCCAGATCTTCACCAAGAATGTATGGATTTTTGGTCAGGAATGATCCCAACTGATTGTCTTCTACACCCACATCCTTAAGAAACAGAAGTATTTTTTTTATATCTTTTTCAAAGTCCAAAGTCAGTAAGAGTTGGCCTGCCTTTTGACGCTTCTCCACCTGGGATAAATCAACTCCTACAACAAATAAAATCAAGTATTATTTCAATTAGGCAAAAGCCCCATTTCCTACAAATATTTCAGAAAGGTATGCTGAAGTTTATAGGGCTATTTCTTTTTTTGCATTGATTTAGCATATATCGCTTGCTCAGCATAGCAAGGTCACAGTATCTTTCAACAATACTGTGGAAAGATTCAGATAACGCATTAAAATGGTTTTACCTGCAGGGAATCCTTCATGTGAGCAATCAAGCACACCAGGATTTGCCTCATGCAGAGAGCCATTTTTAATTGCATAGGAGTGCAAGAGCTCCTAAATCCATCACACGAGTGAAGGAAACAATCCTGAAGTAAATACCTTTGGTTATTGCCTCGCACAAAGTGATTGCTAATTGAGAGAGATTGTGGAGTCTCCTCTGGAGATCTTCAAAATTTGCCTGGATGCCACATGTTCTAGGTGTCCCTGCTTGGGCACAGAGGTTGGACTAGATAATCTCTAGAGGTCACTTCCAACCTCAACTATCCTGTGATTCTGTGTGTGACTGGTTCAGACTTCCCCACTCTTTTTGATATTTCATTGCACTTTTGGGAAAAAGAAAGGGGCCAACAGCCTTGACTCAGCCCACCTTTCTGGCACAGTCCAAGTGCTTTTTGATGAACAGTAAGGTACTCTCCCATTGCTTCCTTCTCTCCTTCCCAGTTTACTATACCCCACGTTAGAGGCTCTGCATAGGAACAGCTCTCCTTCCTTCCTGGGAGAGAGCTGCAATTTCATTAGCAACAAATGAAAACATCCTTACTAAGAGAAAAAGAAGAGAGATTAGTCAAATCACTCTAGGCACTCTCTACCCTTCTAGAAGCTGTGAGGTGCCTCTTTCCAGCACCTACAAGACTAAGGGCCTACACTGTCTTCAACTAAAATGGCTCTGCTAGTGAGTCATACCCCCTTCTCTTTCCATTTATCCTGCACATCATTGCGTTGCCCTTAGCTGTAGATCACTATTTCTGTAAAGTCTCCAGTTTTCAAGTTTTTAAAGGAATCAGTAAGATCAAAACACAAAGCACTAGGTGTAGGCAAAACACCTAAACAAAACCACACGTACCTAGATGCACCAGTTTTGTCAGAGTTTCCGAGTGGTCAACGTAATCTCGGAGCGTGGAAGACTGGAAGGGAAGGAGTGGGTCTGCAATGATCTTTACAGCTTCTTCCTCAGATATCTCCTCCAAAGCAGATGAAGGTGGGATGTCGTCCCAGTCTAAGAAACAAAGAGGGAAAAGCAAGACTCATTTTGTGAAAGGCAAAGTCGTTTCTCGCAACACGAGAGATGTCTTCAGATCCACCTCAAAAACATGGAGACACCTTGTACGAACAGCCAATATATGGTCATTTGAAAATACATGAAAGCATAAATTCTGTTACTACCTTCCAGTCCCAAACGTGTCTCTTTCTATACAAAACAAAAATCTAAGTTTGTCTCTGCCACATCTCCTCGTCAGTGCATATCAACTCTTCATCACATAACCAAATCTGAACCCAGCAAGCCTGTCTCATCACTGAAAGCCAGTCCCCCAGCAAGCCTGTTTCATCACTGATCACTGTAGACCACAGATCACATCACCCTTTTCAAAAGCAGTCTTCTTTGTATCTTCACAAATACATTCTTGCCTGATCAAAAGTTACTACAAAGATCATTTTCCATAACCTAACATGCCCATCACCTCTTCCTGCTTCTGAACTGGATGCCTGAATTGCTATTGTTTTAACTTTCAAGATACTTCACACACCAGTCTCCTACTGAGTAATCTCTGAGATGTGTGTCTCAGACTATTTCCATCATCTCTGATAGTTAAAGAAACTTTCCTACTCAAGGAAAGCTCTATTTCCTAATCAATAAGATTTCCAGATGAGCACCATTATGGCTTTTTTTAACCCCTCAATCCACAAAACTCAATCTTTCTTCTTTGAAAGACTCAACTTACCTACTCTGGGAGCTCTGAGAAGCTAGATCAAGTTTGTTGTTCTGGACGCTGGCGCATGGTATTCACCTCAATTATTAAACCAGCAATTGATCAAAAGCCCTAATTATAAACTCTTTAGGATGGGGATTTTCTCTGTCCTCTATAGAATTAAGGCTTCCCAGACTCAAGGGTAATACTATTCCTTGCCAAAAAGGTAAAAACAAGTTACAACTGCCACAACAAGTTCTTATAAGCAGGAAGAATCTACTGTACCAGAAAAAGCTACACAGAAGAACTGTCAAGAGCCTTCAGCACAGGGGTTGAATTAGCCTATCTTTTCCTCAAAGATCCAATACAAAGGAAGAACAGCAAAATGTTTTCAGTGCCATTTACCCCTTAAAGAGCAAAAGTCTCTCTCTAAGAATCTGTAAGGATATGAAACATTTCCTTTAAGCTGTTGAAGTCCAAATCAATATACATCAATACCCACTTTCATAGCAATGACGCACTGTTTCCACCTTCACATTCTTCAAGTCTCCTATTAGAAAATGGATCTTAAGAAAACAGCTAGCAATTATTTTTTTCCATAGGTAACAACACAAACACAGAACTGTTAGTCTGCCTGCAGACAACAATCTGGCACAAAAACAAACGGCACTGCAGGTGCAGACACATAAGGCTGACTGCTCTGACAGCTCCGCTGCCACCCTGTTTCCAGAACCAGCTGCACAAACACACAGGTCTCAGCTACAGCTCCAAACCACCCCCAAAATTACCTCTGCAGCAGCCAAGCTGGCAGAGCTCAGGGCTGAACCTGGACATATAAGACCGCTCATTAACTCCAGAGAAAGTTCCCTCAGCACAGCAGATGTATTTTCAGAGGAGGGCACATTTTACTCTCACTTGTAGAGATAAGGGCAGAGCAAAGTGATGCAGCTCGTTCAGGGTGACAACAGGAGAGATCTTGCATTTATCTCCCATTCCTCAGGCGAGCTGGCTGAGCATTTCCCACCATGGCAGTGCATTAACAGGTCTCACTCTCTGCTGCCTCCTACTGTTCCTGCCTCGGCATTCAAAGTCATCTCCCAACGGGTCCAGCTCGGCCTTCTCCACTCCTGCTCAAAACCCATTCGCCTTCCCCCTGTACCAGCACCAGCAGGAGAAGTGGCCAACACTCCACGGTGCAGGTGGGGATACAAAAATAACAGCTCTGACCTGCAGCTCCAGGCCAGCATTTCCACCCATCTGATTATCCTTTCATTCCTGCTTAAAGGCGCTTTATTTCCTAGGGCTACCACAGGCTGCATTATGCATGGGACTATAATAAAAAAAACCACTCTAGTTAATCAAGGTAAAAAAAAAAGGAGGGAGGGAATAATACTCAACAGGTGATTTGTGAATGCAGGAGGGTATTCCTAAGGCCTCTTACCTTCATACAGTAGGTCTGCATTCAGGTCAGGCATCGTTTCTGCTTTTTCTTGTTTCTGGTTTACTTGTGCAGGTAAATGACTTGTGGGAGACACCAGCGACCCATCCTTGAGGCTGTCAGGCTGAGAACAACTCCCTGCAGACAAAGGCCTGCAGATCTGCCGTTTCCACAGAAAAAAGGCATTTCTCGGGGGCAGCAAAGCCAGGGGACAGTGAGACATCCGTGCTGTGAGGCTGCGACTCCTCAGTCTGCAAGGAACTCCAGGGGCACAGGTTCTTGTCAGCAAACACCAGCCCCGGGAAAGCTGGCGAGCCCACAGAGCCATTTCCACGTTAGTAGGGCATCCTGCTGGAAAAGACCCAGGAATAAGGCAAGCACTGACCTCACTTCATCTACAGCAGTCTGCACATTAGTCACCGAACCACAAGGGCAGAAGTTACGAGCTACAGAGCTGTAAGGAGCTGCACATACAGGGCAAGAGGGGACATGTCTGAGCAGAGCAGGCCGAGACCTTTGCACAGGCCATGCCCACAGGGAGGAAATGGCGTAGGGCCCTGACCCCGGCCTCGCAGGCCGCCCGAGCCCAGGCCGATACGAGGGGTCACCAGGCCCTGTCCCGGGCGCCGGCCCCGCCGCGACGCCCGTGGGCGCCGGCCCCGCCTCACCTGCCCGTCACGCCGCTCCTGCGCGCGCGGCCGCCACCACGCGGCTCCCCCTTCCCCGCCCAGGCGAGACCACTCAGCAGCAGCGGGGGGGATCGGTAGGCGGGAAGGCTCTGCGCCCGTTGAGAGAGGGGACGGCCCGGCTCTGCCCCCCCCTGCACCGCGTGG
>PTEX01000003.1:4174414-4256545 GCA_003342815.1 Eudromia elegans | reverse complement strand
GGGCGCCCGGCGGGGAAGCGGAGCGGGGCGGCGATGGCGTCGTGCGTGGGGAGCCGGACCCTGAGCAAGGACGACGTGAACTACCGGCTGCACTTCCGCATGATCAACGAGCAGCAGGTGGAGGACATCACGCTGGAGTTCTTCTACCGGCCGCACACCATCACCCTGCTCAGCTTCACCATCCTCAGCCTCATGGCCTTCGCCTTCACCAGGTGCGCGGCTCCGGCGGCTCCTCGGGGCGCGCCGGGGCTGCCCCGCCGCGGGCTCGGCGCGTGGCGTTACCGCAGCGGGGTTTGTCGCCCGGCTTGGCGTGAGGTCTTGTGTCCCGCTCTGAGCTACAGAAGTGGTGGTCACGCGTGGGGCGAGCTGAGAAGGGGGCGGTGAGGAAGGTCGAGGACGGCGTGGCTGCAGGTTGCTCGAGCTGTCGCGTTTCTGGGTCTTGGTGCGGCCCCGAGGCAGGTGTGTGCTCAGGGATCCCGTCCCTTGGGCGGCCAAGCCCGGCGGGAGGGCCTGCAAGACCCCGGTCCGTGCCGGGAACATGGCTTCGTGCTGCCCGGGGGTATTTAACGGGAGAGCCCGGCTCGAGGGCTCCTCTTGGGCCACCTCTGTGCACCTTTCCACTGGGTCGGTTCGGGTCCAAGCCGCGGGGCAGGCTCACAGCTGTTGAGTCCCCTAGGTCCACAGGACCTGCTTCCTTGTGGGATGCTTCGGGTTTCCTTCCAGGAGGATTGCTAGCTTTTTGTTGGATTTGTCTTGTTTTCCTTCTAATTTCATTGACTCTGTTAATTCTCTTACTCTTCCTCCCCATTTGTCGCTCAGCTCCACTTCACTTCCTGTGTGTAAATGTACTGGTTGACTTCTCTTTAGCTCTCTGATTCTCCTCACATTGTAGAAGCTACTCTGGCTCTTTATTTTATTTTTTTGTCTGCTGTTTCCACTGTAAGAGGAGTCTTCTACATCTCCATGGAGGTACCGAAATGCCACCCCTGTGGCTGTATCCGGGACACTATCCTGTCCATATGTGCTCTTTAGTAGCCAAGTGGGAAGGTTTCCTGGAAGCTTTCAGCCGTGCACACCCGGGCCTGGCCTTCCCATTCCTCTCCTTACCTGCCTCCCCAGTGCCTGTGTCCCTATTTCCACTTCCCGGGCATCTGGTGATGTGACAAGTGATGGGATTTTTTTATCTTTGCTTCCTCTAATGCAGTGAACTTGCTACATAGTTCTGCTCACTAAGTAAGGAACTTACTTTAAGTTCCATGACAGGGGGTTTTGTGTGACGAATACTGGCTTTAAGTGCATTTTATTTTTTTCCAGGAACTTTAGAACAGGCCTGCTAAAGGAAATTGGGAATATGGCACACAGAATTTAGGGGAAATTCTGGAGGACTGAGGGGTTATGTTGTTGAAGAACTGAGCAAAGTGACGCCCATCACAAAGCAAGCACAAATAAAACCTATAAGAATGTAGGAGTGTCTTCTTAAAACCACTAGCTTATTAAAGTTGATTAAATGGTGTGATCATGTTTGTTTTGAGAAGATGCTTTGCCCCACTCCTTTTCATTCAGCTAACCTCATTTTTCTTTATTTTTTTTAGTAATATTCTAGTGTAAGATAGTGTTGTGGAGCAGGCAGGAGAGCAAGATAGGGACAAAAAAAAAGGTTGAATGCTTGTGTTGTCCTTGTGTTTTGGAGAGAAAGACAATAAAAAGCAACAGACTTGAGGAATGCATTGGTGAAGTGGTTTAAATTGAGAGAATTTTCTTCTGCCCTCCCACACCAGCTTTGGAAACTGCATGCTGCTTGAATGCTTGTATTTCCAAGTCGGCATCAAAGTTCCTCAGGCTCAGTGGGGAGATGATGTAGCACATTTTCTTGATTGCAGTTCATTGAGATTGTATCTTTCCCCTGACAGCTGTTTTGTTTCCTTTTTGTTTTGGTGTTCCCCAAAATAACTCTTCCAGGAAAAATCTGTAACTATTATCCTAACTAGTGCATAGTAGTGAGGTTGTCACGCCCACCAGATTTTTAGCTGCTTCTGGCAAAAAAGGTAAGATAGATATTTAGCTCTCTAGAAAAAGGCTATTCTGAAAATAAAATACCTCTGCCAGTCATTCGACTTATTGGAATGAGTTTTTGACAGTCCAGAAGCCTATGAACAGAGGAAGCACAAGGTTTGTAAAGGTTTTGCAGGATACACAGTGTTGATTGTGTTGATTTTGGAGGGTGGCAGTGTGACCAGGACAGCCTTCCTCAAGCTGAGCAGCGCTCAGAGACTTGATGTACAAAGATGAAGCCCTTCCAGCCCAGCTGACACTAGAATTCTGTGATAAAATCATAGGCTCTTCTACTTCTGACTTGGCTGTATTGAATTAGATAGTGATGTGACTACAGTATTATGGCCACTTTTAAAATAATAATAAAAAGAAAATCCCCACTTGATAGCACTGGTGATACCATGTTATAACAGAGGAATGTGGATTTGTTGGGGGAGACATTGGAGGTCTCTGAGAAGTGTCCTGGGTGTTGTGAAGCTCTTGTGATTGCTGGGGGGGCCAGGGTTGGACACTGGGCTCTGGGGCTTATAGCGGGCATGAGTGTCAGACCATGCAGAACTGCTGCTGGAAAATGGTAGATCCAGACAGGAATAAAAACACTATCTGAGTCTCCAAGACTCTACAAGAGGGAAGCCTTTCACATTCAATTTATGTTTTCCTCTCATGCAGTAGAATTAATACAGTGCTTAGGTGCTTCATAATGGAGAGAGTCTTCTATGGAGCTGTTATGGCTCAGATCTGAGGGAAAGGGAAGTAGTTTGGCAAGGTAAGAGAGATTTTTATGACTACAGCAAATACGTACTGGGGAGCACATTTATGGTGTTGCAGGTTCTTTTCTGAACCCTCCAGGAATGTGACGGATGCTGTCCTAGGAAGAGCTTTATCACTTTCTAGCCTTATTAGAGACATTTCCTAAAAACTGACTACTGACCAGAAGTCCTCTCTGTCCCCTTCCCACCCTACTTCCCTCCCACAGCTGTACATTACACACACATGCAAAACCTGTCCAAAAAGAAAGATGTGTCGAGTGGTCTGGGTTCTTAAGTCTCCCTTCTGGCTGTGATATAACAGTAGCACAACTAATAGCTGCTAGTATATTCTGAGCTTTGCCTTAATAATCTCAAAGCACTGCAATATTTTCGCCATTCCCTGTGCCCAGGCTTGCAGATTTTTTTTGTCTAGGTCTTTCTCTGTTAGATAAAGGTACTTTTGACAATGTTTCTGTAAACATTAAAACAGGAACGTTTTTCACCTTGTTGTAATCACCTTTGAATTGTCACCGCTGAAGCGACGCTCGTGGCTTGAATGTGTAGATTATATTATGTTTAACTCCTCTTTTAAGAAAGGATATCCAGAAGTGCAGAAAAAACTCCTCAGTGCAGTTAGTATCTTGATTTGGTATACAACCAGTGTGCTTATTTCCTATACTTATTTCTGTATAGCCTGTATTTAATTAATGTGATATCTCAACAGCCTTTGGATTTCATCCTCAAAATGATACCTTGACACTGTGGTGTTGTCTGTCTCTTCAGGGATGATTCTGTCCCAGAGGATAATATTTGGAGGGGTATCCTCTCTGTGATTTTCTTCTTTCTAATCATCAGTGTTCTAGCTTTCCCCAATGGTGAGTAAGGTTCATACTTCACTTTCTTGCATGTAATTTTCTTGTTATTGTCACTATGCTTACTTTGATTTTTTTTTAAAAATATTACTTTTAAATGCATTTTTTCTTTACTCTTTTGCATTCCTTTATTGTTATGGAACAGTCTAAAAGTGGGTTGCAAGGATACCGAGAGCAGATAGCTGTAAAACGCGAGTTATTTATAGCTTGGCTGTATCTAGCAAGAAAGTTCGGTCTTCAAAATTACAGTGTCCCTATTTGCAGGCTCACAGTCGTGGCTTAAATTGTGAAGGAAAGATGCTGCCTAGTCCTTTCATAATGCTTTAAAAGGAGTCTTTTTCAGTGTGTTTTAAACAGAGCTGTTGTTCTAGATATTCTGAGGTGTAACTCCTTATGTAAATCACTGTACCAGAAGCCAGAGACATGGGTGGGTGCAGAGCCTAAATCTAAATCACCTCATTGCAGTAAAACTGCAATTGCTCAGTATAAGTTTATGTTGGACAAAGCCTTTAGTAACTAGGGGGATGGAAGACAGAACATGTAAAAAGGGTAAAGCTTTTGTGCTGCTTGATGCTATAGGGGAAATACTGCCTTCCCTATTTTATTTCTTTAATTTTTAATTATAGTAGTCAGCAATTAATATAACTTCTGAGTTTCAACTGTATTGAGATTGACACTGGTCAGGAATAGATGAATGTGAACTGTGGTTAAGATAGTTTCTGAGTTGTAAAGTGTTTTTTCTCATGTTTAAACTTCATAAATTGATAGATCTCACAAAGCACTCCCTGAAAAGCCAAATGTCAGGGAGAGAAGAATGAAGTTCGTGCTTACAGGGATGAAAGAGCAATCCACAATGTGTTCTGAAAACATCAGCCACTTCTTAGTGCTAATGTATGATTCATGTTTAGAGGTTTTTCTGCTTTCACCAGAATGCCATCTCCTGTTATTTGCATTAGTCAAGAAGTGATCTTTTTTTTTTTTTTTTTTTAATAAGGTTGATTTAATTTCTATCTATAAAATAAATGATGCTGATTTTGATGAGGGGTATAGGTATCTTGTATCTTGTTAGGTACATGATATTGAATTTGGAGGTCGTAGGAGTTTTAGATTTTGCTACCCTTTCGTGGCTATCTGAAGGTTAAGCACAATGTTTGTTTGCTAAGGCTGAGAAATTTGAATGAAAGGACTTAATTTGGAGCGAGCCTTGCTGGACTGTGCTGTGGTCTGTGGAAACCACAGGAAAGATCTTCAGGTGACACTTGGGATATGGTGCCTGCAGAGTAAACACCACAGTACTGTTCTGTAGACATCTCCTCTAAAAATAATTGAATATTTTGTCTATTTTATCTCTAGCAGTTGCTGGCCCCGCTCTCTTCTCCCAAATCTCCTGTCACCACTTTTTTTTATATATACATTTATATATATGTGTGTGTATATAAATATATATATACACAAAGACACCCAAAAGACACTCAAAGCTTTGGGGTATGTTACTAAATTTGATAAAGAATGGATCTGTGCTTCTGCCCAAAGTTCTTCTTTTGAGCTGAGTCTGAAAACTGGTTCTGTCATTCTTGCAGACTATCCTCTAATAGGTTTTTGTTTACTGTCCGCAGGACCTTTTACTCGCCCGCACCCTGCATTATGGAGAATGGTTTTTGGTAAGTTTTATATTGTATTTTTTTGTTTGCTCAGTGCTGCAGGAGAATTGGCCACAGAGCCTAGGCTGTCTCTAAGTATATTGTCAAAGAAACAGGCATGCTGGATTTAAAAGCTGTTCTCTTTCTTTTTAAAAGGACTGTGACTACCTCTGTCTTCTACCACTTGATAAAGCTAAAAATAACTAGCCTCCTAAAGTAGCTGATTACTCATCTATTGACATTGAGAGGATCGTTGTGATTGTGCAGGGGAGTTGGGCTAGATGATCTCCAAAGGTCCCTTCCAACCTCAACCTACCTGTCCCAGGACATCTGTTTAGATAGTACTCGTAAGGAATCCTGCTGCTTGTGAAGTTTGGGAAAAGGTCCAGTTGCTGCTTTGGGGTTACAGCAGCTGTAAGTTAAAAGGACCTTCCCAGTGCTGAGCGGTTCAGAGCTTAGACCCGCTGTGCTTTGGCAAAGAGACCACATGCAAAAGGAAGAGCAAGATTTTCCCCTGTGTGATTGTGCTGCTTGTGGCCTGGCTTAGCCGGGCATGCTTGAACTCAGAGCTGCCCAAGGGCTGGAGTAGCCCACGTCTGCCTTGGCAACTGCATCGCCAGCAGGAACCTGTGGTCTCTTCCCCGACGTGATTTTAAGCTCCTCTCCAGAGGACAGTGTGTTCATGTCTGTGTACCTCAGCAGAGTTATATGGACATTCCCAAATACAGTCTTGGTTAAATCTTCTGAATTTTTACTATTGGACCTGCAGTGGGGAGAAGTGTTGAGTTGTGAATGTACCAGGGATGTAAAAATCCCCCAGAGGGTAGATGAGACTGCTGTAGTTCTGCTCCTGGGACTTTATTTATATTTAGTTATTTATTTCATTTCTAACCAGAAAAAAATCTATGTTCAGACCTGGGGAGGAGAGATGGCATAGTCCCAAATACAGTAGTGTTACAGAACTTCAGTGGTCTGAAAAAATATCATAAGCTATTTTATCTTTAAAGCTTCAGTCAGCAAATTGTCCATTTCACAAAACTACCTCAGATATGATGGTCTCTTAGGTAATATGTGTGATTACTCTTCGTTGCTCACTGAGCTCTGAATTTCCAGGTGGGATTATTAAACTGATTATTGCGTTGAAGCCTGCCATACAGGCCTAGAGACTGATGATATTTAATCAAGGGGACAGAATTGCAGAGTTCTAACACCTCTCTTACTGAGGAGCTTCCTGAGCCCTGTGTTGTGATACTGGTGTCTAAACTCTTCAGATTGGTTTCTGTTTTGACTGGGTTCATGCAGTCAAGCATATGTAGCATCACAGGAAACAGGAAACATGGAAAGGGCTGAATGCTTCAAGATTGCCATCTGACTTGTCTGTAAGCGTGTTTGTTTTATTTTCCTATGTACAATAGCTATGCGTAAAAAAAAAAAAAAATTGTGAAAACTTGGCAGAAGATACTGAGCTCCAGTTTGAAGGCAGCTTTGAGGACTCTCTGGATTCCACGGAGCTTTGTCAGTGAACACGTTTCTAAATCTGAGTCTTTTTGCAGGTCTCAGTGTGCTCTATTTTCTCTTCCTGGTGTTCGTGCTCTTCCTTAACTTTGAGCAAGTAAAAGCAGTAATGTACTGGCTGGACCCTAATCTCCGATATGCCACAAGGGAAGCGGATATTATGGTATGTATCCTTGGCAATGCACTGCACATTTTGCCTGTTTTGCATGTAATTTTCATAGGTGGGAATGGGTAAATCTGAATTTGCGTGCCTGAGCAGGGCAAGCTGATATCTGTACTCACCAGAGTCAACAAGCCTTTTGTATCAACTATTTCTTTCCATTGAAATCGATGAGTGAGAAAGCAGCCTTCTGTCTGCTCTTTCAACTGCAAGCTTTCAAATGAGTGCACGGGGAAGCACGAGAAATGTTTGAACTGGAGTTTTGGATTCCTTAATAGATATGAACCTGGATGTTGCAAATATATTTATGATGATAGTATCTAGATGAAAGGATATGTGGCCCTCAGATTGGGTTTTTTGACCTGCTTCAGTGCTGCCTCACACGACCTTTGGTTTTGCCTTATTGCTCTGGACTTGTCATGTGCCTGGCACGCTACCAAGTAGGTGGAAGGCCAAGAAGAGCAGCCGCAGGCTCTGCTGCTTTTCGGCCGCCCACTGGAGTAGCCAGCGCTGGTTCTGCTGGGAAATCGGATCCCCAGGCTCTGATCTTCAGTGGCACTGGAGGCAGGCTTGCTTTCCCACCTCTGAAACAGCCTGCAAAGAGATCTCTGTGCAGGCAGCTCCCTTCAGGAAGGGGCTGTGGCGCAGGGGGCCGAGCTGGTGGAGAGAGGCATGGGAAGAGCACGTGAGGTGCGTCCGGATGCAGGTGGAGCAGGGGGTGAGCAGCTGAGCCCCAGGCAGGGGATGGTGGTTGAGGAGCAGGCGAGAGTCATGAGGCCTCTTTCAGCAAGGTGCTGCCCACCTCCTGAGCCGCTGCTCCTGAGCCACTGCCTGCTGCACTCAGGTTTGGGGATCCGCTCAGGGCAGCCACTGCCAGGCAGCTGTGGCAGGGCAGGGGCCCTTCTCTGTCCCTTGCCTCCAGGGGTGAGGAAATGCGCTGGTCACCTCCTGCACAAGGCCGTTCACTGCGTATGACAGCTACCACCCAGCACCTGGTTACCAGTGGCTGCAAACTCCAGCGCTGTGGCACATAAAGGAGAACACAGATCTTTACAGTGCAGTTAGTTCCTCACCGGGAAGGTGAGACCGTTCCTTCCTCGCATTCCTCCAAGGAACATGAGCCTGGGGGTTAGTGATGTTGCTGAGCAACAGGAGGAATTGGAATCTCCATGTTACTCACCTGGTTCTCCTGTCATTAAAGTTATCAATAGATTCAAGCTGGGGGGAATAGTGTTACTGCTGACACAGAACCACACGGTTCCCGACTGCTGCAGTTGGCAAAAACTGAGCCTGTACTGCCTCGCAGTCCTGGTAATGCTGCCATTTGGAGTCGGAGTAAATTTTTTGTGGGAGAAAGTGCACATCAGTGAAGGCTGTAGCTTGGTGCCTTGCGTTGGGCTAGCGCAGGTGCTTGAGTATAGAAGGAAGCTAAACACATTTATGTGTGTCCAGCTGACAGAACTGCAGTTGGAAAGAAGTTATGGGAGAAAAACCTCAGTAAAAATAATAAAAGCAAAAGCTTCGCAAAAGAAATTTAACTTTAGAGCAACTCTACCGTGCCCACTCTATATAGATTCACAGATAAAATGCTGCTGTTAGGAGCCTGCACCTTGTATTGTACAGTCAGTGCTTCTTTAGGGTATGAAGCACAGCAGCTATAAAACTTTATGTGCATATACATCATGATGCCAAAGTGACTCCAACGCAAAGCTTGCTGTGGTTTGAACCCAAATCTTTTTTTTTCTGCATCTATGTAAGAAGCAAAAGAAGCAGAAAGGTGGAAGACAGCTCTAATATATGTGGATTTTCATCCAGTTTTGCAAGTGTACCCCATCCTAGAGGGGCGCAGGAAATACAGCACCTAAGTTTGGCAGTCTCAGACCTGTGGATACATGCAGTAAAGCTGCACCTTTGGCATGATTCATGTCCCAGTGAATGATCATCAGTGTTGCCCTGTGCAAGGAGCAGCACCAAGAAACACTTGGAGCTTCCTAGTGGGACCCACTGCCTCCATAGGGAGTGGGGAGGATAGATTTATCTGGGTGACTTTCTGCCTTACTGTCTTTGTGGGAACCAGACTCCCTTTTTCACCTTGATCACGGCTCATTTGTGCAGTAGTAAGTTTTGGCCCAAAGGAGAATCCTTTCCGAATTCAACAGCACTGAACAATGCTGTGTTGTCGCCTGCAGGTGGCAATGTGTGTTTTAGGAGGATGTCGAGCAGAGTTTTTTAGTCCATTTCAGTTGGGAATAATCTTGTTTAATGTGTGCTTGGTGACAAGATTCCACTGATGCAGCCTCCAGATGGAACACAGATTTTTTTTTTTGTGGCTGTTTTTTAATTGGGCAATGCTTTCTAGCACTTGCTCTGCAATAGGAAGACAGAACATACTTCCTTTGATATTAATTACTAGAATATTCATTATCATTCTTAAGGAATCTGCCATTTTGGAATAGTTGCAGGATCATTTTGATTTTCACTTCAGCCATGTGTCCAAACCTTCTAAATATGAATGTGGTCTGGGAAGTTGCTTTGAGAAAAATGAGACAAAAAGGATGCTCAAATGATCACCGAGTGAAACGGCATGTATATGGCTCCGTCTCAGGCACACGGATGGGGAGTAGTCACTGATGAGTATATCTGCCAGACAGCAGGAAAATGAGGATCGATAGATATTTCACATCACACTCTCCTCACACGCACATGCACACAAAAGGCAAAGAACTATTTTCTAGAATATTATTGTTGGCTGTTTAATTGTTTTTATTGCTCCTGTTCTTTGGTCACATAAAATGTACTCCTCCAGGTTCCAAGGTCTGTGTTATCTCCTTTGAAATTAGAGCTGTATTATGATGACACTTGATAGTGCTGCTGTTCCTGGTCAGAAGATAAAAGGAAAGGCAGTAATATGTATTTTAATGTCCTACTAATTTCAAGCTTGTTGCACTTCATAGAAAGAAATTTTGTTATTCTAAAGCTTCTGAGGTTAGCTGTTCATTGAGACTTTTTTTTTTTTTCTCTCATTAACAGGAATATGCTGTGAACTGCCACGTTATCACCTGGGAGAGAATCCTCAGCCACTTTGATATTTTTGCTTTTGGGCATTTCTGGGGCTGGGCCATGAAGGCTTTGCTGATTCGCAGCTATGGGTTATGCTGGACTATTAGCATCACCTGGGAGCTCACCGAGGTAGGACGCTCGCTTTCTGCAGTATATGAAAGTGATGAGACTTCACTCATTCTGAGAGAGAATGTGAAGGTTGCCAGCAGGTTGACTGGGTAGTTCTCAATACAGATTTATATTTTGAGCCTATAAAATATATGCAGAGTAACTGAGGCAGTTGCATTAGTGAAAAGCAGTGTCAGCATTTACATAAGCTGTGCAGATGATGGCTTACTAATACTAGAGTGAAAATCTAATTCAGTTTATTGCTGCCATCCGTACTTGTTTTTTCTATTGTTACCCTGCTCAACACTTGTGCTGTGTAAAGTTCTGACTAGTATTCCCTGAATTATCACAGCTCTTTCCCTTTACCACCTCTCAATTCCTGTGATCTATGATCTGCCCTCAACACAGCACTGTTTCAATACTTTGTAAAGTGGTTCTTATGTGTATACCATGCAGTGAAATGTAACAGAGGGAACCTGTGGAAAACATGAGGAACATGAGGAGAAATCTATATGAAATGGCAAATCACCATGCAGAGTGGTGGTGTGGCTCTCAAGACCTGAGTGCACAGCCACGTTATTTTCTGCTAAAACACACTAGCCCCAGATCTGACTAGCTCACACACAGTGTACGTTGATCCCCTGCACCATGGTTTGGAGGATGACTTATTTTTGCTAAGCGTGCTCCCAAGCACATGCTTAAGTCAGTTGATTCTTGGCACTTTAAATTCCTGTTTCAGCTAAATGACTACAGATATTTAGTTTAGTTTAGTCAGTTGATTTCACTCAGGCTGCTGGTCTTTATTGCTAAATCTGTTGTTTATGCTGTTCTACAATTCAGAAAAGAAAAAAACAATCTAATTTTGAAATTTTTTTTGGGTGCAGCATGTTCTAACGTGACAATTTTCTGCTACTAACCATGGAGTAATCACCTGAATTTAATCTTTAGTCTCATTTTGCTGTAAAATTTTCTGTCTTGAGGATGTTTGGCCCATCTGTCAAGGCATTTATAATTCAGAAATGATAAAGTTTTAATTGTCTAAAATTAAACTGCTGGGCTTGATAATATTGTTGCCACCAGCTCCTTTTCAAAACATGTTTTAACTTGTTTGATTCAAGGATAATTTTTTTTTTTTATTTTCCCCTCTCCAGACTATTATGAAACTATTTAGTTAAAAATAGTTACTCCACAAGTACCTATCTGTAAAGCACAACAGCTTTGGTAGTTTTTGTGCTTCTTTTTCCCTGTGGAAAACAAGTTTAAATTTGGGCATGTTTCACACACAGCCTTATCCTTCAGTAGATCATTGCATGACCATCGTCTTCAATTTGACACCACTTGGGTTGTCTAGTATTCCCTTTCGCTGAAAGGCAGATTACCAGAACACAATGTGTTGGGTAAGGTTCAACATATAGAAGGCTTATCACTGCTCAAATGTATTTTTTTAAATGAATTAGTTGATTCAAGAGAGTCATTAGAAACCTAGCGAATTTATCAAGGCAATTACACAGGGATTTAGCCGTGCGTCTCCTATTAACGTTAATGGGTTTCAACTGGCTCCTCATTCTGAAATGGGACACTTGACTCACATTCCATAATATCACATGAAAGTTGGGATCATGCGGACCTTGCTCTCTTGTTCTGAGAACAGCCAGCACCTTGGAGATGGTCTGGTAAACCCTTGTGCTCTATTTTTTGCTGCCTTATTATCTGCACCTCGTGATATCTGTGTGAACTACTGCAGAGTGAGGTTCATAGCCTAATGCCCCTTTCACATTAGATGTACCTAAATGCTCGAAAATAAACTGTTTTGTTATACTTCTGCCTTTGTAAGGGTCATGTCACTACCACTGGCAATCACTGTAGTTTATTATAAATTGACTATGATTTACTCCTGGTTTATATCCCAAACATCCATTTTTTTTTCTTGCATTTGAAGTTTTTGACTAGTATAGCCCTACATTTGCCAACAAATGACTCTGGTGTAAAGCCCCGCTATTAACCTTTCACAGACACAAATCTATTTTTACATATGTGTATGTCATCTAGCATCTATGCATGTTTATATGTGTACATATACATGTGTGTATAATGTGTGTATATATACATATATATCATCTAATGTGTGTGAGTATAAATATATATGTTTGTGAGAGATAGGAACATTGTCTAGATTGCTGTGTGTTTTGTTATGCAGCTTCATGAGTGTTTTGAAGGGAACCTTCAAAATATATAGGCCTCAGCTAACTCTTTAATCTCTGATTTGGGGATTGTTTTTTTATTTTGCATGTGAAACAGAGCAAACAGGGAGCTGAATCCATTTCTGAGGTCTTAACTCTGGTCCTCTGAGCAGTCATCCTCCTCCACTCTGTCAAAAACATGAATTCACCACTTTTCAAATACTTTTAGTTGATTTACTGATGCTTCGTGGTAGTGTCAACTAAGGTGAGCATTAAGTTCAGAAAGCAACAGATTGCTTCAAAAACAAATGATCTGTGTACTCTCCAGAGGAAATCTTTAAAGGGTTCAATATGTGCAATATGTGAAGCTGGCTCCAGATGGTGGCATCTTTGCAGTATGATATTGGTTTGCTTCTGGCCTGATTTTCAGCATCTTCATCACACTTAGTGCTTACAAGAGACCAAATAGGAAGGGAGAGCAAAGTATCCTCTTAAGCCCCTGAGGATCAAGGGTAGCAGCAAAGAAAATCTGGTTTTGTCTGAAATGCTGATGACTTTTAGTCATGAAATTCCCTTAAAATGGTGAATGAAAGAAAGTGTTGAATTGTACATTAAATGAGAATAAGTTTTAAGTCCTGAATTTGTGTGCTTTAGTATTGACAGTTGGCAAAACACACATCCTACTCGCCACGTCCTGTTACTGGTTTAGAAAAGAGGCTTCATAAGACTGATTTGAGGGGAAAAAATAAAAAAGGCACAAATACCCCTCACTCCTCCCAACCTGCAGCTTTTTGCTTGCTTGATACATTTCTGTGAACCTCGCATGTGTCTGCTGAGATGGCAAAAGCTGCACTAAAGCCTGGCGTGCTGCATAGCCCCAGTAGGGAACAGGGAGCAGAAGGAAACCTCCCAGGTCCTGCATGGTCCTATCTGAAGTGTTGTGAAGCCACTGGAAGGATGTCCAGCACACTTCAGTGGTGGTCTGTGAACTAATGGCATTTACTGAAAAGCTAATTTCTGTATGTGTTTTTAAAAAGTAACTTTATATGAATTTTATAGGAATGCTGTTCCTCACCCGGAATATTTTTGCTGTATTCTGTAGCTCTTCTTCATGCATCTTCTGCCTAATTTTGCTGAATGCTGGTGGGATCAAGTCATTTTGGACATCCTGCTTTGTAACGGGGGTGGCATCTGGTTGGGCATGGTAGTTTGTCGTTTCTTGGAGATGAGGACCTATCACTGGGCGAGCTTCAAGTAGGTCTACGTTTAATATTTAATATGCTTATCAAGCCTTATGTTATAACGTTAAATTCAATTTCTTGGGAAATAGAGCTTGCTTTGCCTATGTAAAATATATATGTTGTAGAAATAATACGTAATTTGCATTTGCTAATGGTGCTGTGTATTTATGAGATGGGATTTAACATTTACAGTAGTGATATTACTGGATAGCACATATTCCTAAATACAGTTATTGTGTGTGTATCTATATAATTTTCCTTTGTAATCTAAGTAACAAGCATTGATGCCAAATGAAAGCACATGGTAGTAAAGCTGTTTGCATTTTTAGTGAATTATTTTGCACAAGTGAAACTTCTAAGTAGACAGTGAACCAACCTAATTTTGGCTGTTGTCTCATTATACAACGTTTTAAACTCTCAGCTTGGGTTCAGCTTGAAGAGACATTAGCATGGCAATCTGCCAGCACCAGCTATCAGTGCAAAACAGGTAAAAAATCAGTTTGATTCCTAAGTTGTGAAGTACCTTTTCCCATTGCCAGCTCTCTGAAATAAATGGAGCAATTTCAAAATAAAGTGCCATTTGTCATGGGAAAGGGCAACAGATTGTGGCCTAGTCAGTTATATTCCTAGCCCTTTTTGTTGTGATTTCTTCCACTCCTTTTTGCCCCTCTCCCCTCCTACCAGATGATAAGCATCAGCAATGGCAAAGATGAAACAGGATCAGTGCTTATGGGTTGCAAACAATATTGCCTTGTGTTAATAACAAAGATGCAGAAAGCTCAAACCTTGCCAAATTTGCATCCTGTATGAACTTCTGTGCTGTTTCCTCTGCTTGCTCACAAGTTTACTTAATGCTTTGCAGACCATCCAGCCCTTGGTCTCTATTCAGTTTGCCCTTATCTCAATTCAGGATGAGCATTAAAAAGTTGATATCTTTAGTTTTCCTGAAAATTAAAAGAAAATATGCAATAATATCTGTGGCAGGACTAGTTTTTACTGTCTCTGTGGGAGAATTTTTCCTTATATTGTCTCTTAAATGCACGAGCAAACTCTTTGGCCCTTTAATATAAAGAGGATTTGCACAGTATGGGAAGCCTTCCCTTGTGCCCTTTTCTTGCCTTTCTTTTATTCAAGAGGAATAATAATAATAAAAAAATACTTAAAGATCAGAAAGAGTGGGAGACATCCCACTAAACTTCCGCTACTAAAATAAAAGACAAATATTAGAATAATCAAATCTGAATCTCCCCTTTTTGCCCTGAATGCAGCCTGATAACTGATTTCTGCCCTGTGTGGAGGAGAAAACTGAGTTTTCCTTAAAGTTCCCCATCATTTGGGAACTCATCTCAATTAGTGTTATCAGGAGCAAAGAGCAAGCAATGTAACACATTTGTCGAATTAAAAGCTATTCACATCCTCATTCACATTCAGAGGGGAATTTAAAAGCCTTCAAGCTTGTAACAATGCTGTCACATCAATGTAAAAGATTCAAGTGAATCTAATATCAGAAGAGCAAGGTTTGGGAATGCTGTGAAAGCCACCTATTCAAGCCTGTGGAGGCAGCCTGGTACACGCTTGATGAGTAACAAATCTGGCAAATTTTTAAAGGATCAGTGGTGGTGAGCTCTGCAATGAGGAATCATTTAGATAAGAGCAATGGCAGCATCAACTAGGCAGTAAAAATATCCTTCAGATTTTCACAGAAATTTGAAGGATTCCTGTCTTTTTCCTTTAGGGAAAGAACGGTAGATATATTTTATTTTTACCTGCTGACTCCAGCATGAGGTGGATGGTCTTTTGTAGCAGAATGCATCTTGACTGCAAAACTTAATAGATGATGTGTCCCTTGCCCCTTATAAGCATTTGGGACTGTGAAAATCTTTGCTGTCCAGGGAATAAGTGTCTGTTCTGAAACCTCAGTAACACAAGTATTGCTTTTTTTCCCCCTTGCATCTTTCTTGTCTTCACTCCAGTCTTCTCTTTTTCTAGGGACATTCACACGACCACAGGGAAAATCAAAAGAGCTGTGTTACAGTTCACCCCAGCCAGCTGGACCTATGTGCGCTGGTTTGACCCGAAGTCTTCATTTCAAAGAGTGGCTGGAGTCTACCTTTTCATGATCATCTGGCAGGTAGCAAATAAGTTCTGTGAAATCAAAGCTGCCATCAGCTCAGTTACTTATTGGCAACGTTTGGCTACTCTAAGGCAATGTATGTCTGTCATTGAAATGCACAATTAAATGAACTGATAATACAAAACTGGCCCAGCCTTTGTTCACAGGAGTTATGTGATAGTTCAGGAGTGTAATTACAGAACCTATGGAAAAAAAAAAAAAAGTTAGAGACTGCTATACTGGTAATCAGATTATTCTCTGCAAGTGACATTTTTTGAAACTGCTAGACAGGTTTTTCTTCCATTCACTGTTGGATGGGTCACTGATACTCAGAATTCGGGCCGTGGTCCACCAAGACTCCATAATACGTCCCAACCACCTCTGTGCAAATGCTGAGAGACTTTACTCAAAACAATTTTGGTGTTTGTTTTGTTTATTTTTTATTATTATTATTTTATTTTGCTGAATTTAGTTTTAAAAAGAGAATCCAAAATGTTGGAATTTTATAGGTATAATCTCTTCTGTTCCTTATCAAATTTTCCTCAGTCGTTCATATCTGATTTAGGAGTTAGTGGTTTCAGATTAGTATCTGGCTTCTTAACAGGCTTCTGGAAATAGACTAAATGCTTTTGTACGAGGAGTCTAGGGGTGAATTATTTGTTTTATGAATATATTCCTTGTTTGCCCTAGATTAGGAATTTTAGGCTTCTGAAATCCCCAGTTTAACCAGCAGAGTTGCAATAGAGGATAGATAGTTGTCCTTATGTAGCTACCATGTTAATCTTAGCATGTTTTGTATAATAATTCTGTAAGAGTCATGCTAATTGAACACAAACATCTGCAGCAGAAAGTATAACCTTATAAACTGTCTTTTTGTTTTCAGCTGACTGAGTTGAACACCTTCTTTTTGAAGCATATCTTTGTATTCCAAGCAAGCCACCCTTTAAGCTGGGGCAGAATTCTCTTCATAGGAATTATCACCGCACCCACTGTAAGGTAATTTTGTTTCCATGGTGTTTTTCTTACGTTTGGAGTACCTTGCGAAAGAACTCCATATAGTTTGCAAATAATTACAGCACATTTCAAGAGGTTTTTTTTTGCTTTTGATGCCATACCTATAGTAAAACACCCATGACTTTTCAATAAGGCTTTTTTTTTTCATGCACAGAACATCAATAACGTAAAATTGGTATAAAAATCTTTATTATAGGGATTTCAGGGATACAGAACGTGTCTTTTTAGTCATGTGTTTGTGTAGTGTTTGCCTGTGTTTTGAATTAGCTGAGTGTTTCATCCTTGAGGATTGCATGCAAAAGGGTCTGTGGTCATGAATCAGATGCTTGTAAATGTCCAGATGAGGAAAGGTAGAGCTGTTGAATTTTCTTCTTGAGCTGCTCATTTCTGCTTGTCTATAGGAAATACTAGTTTGTTATATGAAAAAGTAGAACATTGCTGAGCAGCAGAACAGCATGCAATGCATGATGAGGACAGAGAGACCAGATGGACTGCTTAAGAAACCAAGTTTTTTTACAGTTCTTGTTAAAACAGGCAATTGTGTTGTGCTTCCTTTTCCTTGTGGTTGATTAAAGCCTAAAGTGTATTAAAGTGTGTGCTATATTTTTGACGGTAAGCTTCAGGACACAGTGAGTGAAAATTTTAGTGATGTGGCTGTAGGCAGGCAGAATGAGCTCAGTTGTGAAGTTAAAGAACCAAGGAAATTCCCATTCAAGAGTAAAGTGACGTTACCTTGGACAATGCAGCAGTAGCCTTGTGTTGCTTTATTCCTGAAATTCAGCATCTTTTATAGCTGTTTATTCTCTGGAGTTATGAGCAGTGATTTCACACTCTTTGCTGAATCAACTTAAGCATCCTAAAAGCTTCTGTACAAGTAAGCTATTAAGTATTTTCATGGCATTTCAAATTGTGTAGAAGTCTCTATCCTTAAACTGATTGGATTAATAACATTTGCCTTCCCCATATGTCAATTGAAATCAAAAGACAGAGGCTGAAAAAGGAACTTTGGTCTCACATCCTGGGACCTCCTTAACTGTACTCAAAACATTTTGAAGTATGAAGAATGGACCAGAATGATGCCCAGACAGTTTCCAAAATAGGGCAGAAGTTCCGCTCTGGTCTCTAGAGGGATAAGGTGTTGGTGGTTAGAGCACTTACCCAGAATGTGGGAAACCCCAGCTCAGTTTTTTCCAAGATTCAAACCTACATATCTCAAGAAAATGTAGTTGTTAAATTAAAGACAAACTGCAGAAGTGAGAGATTCTCTGATTCTTTTGAAACTGTTGTGTTTTCCCTAAAAGATTTGAAGAATTAGTGGAGAGACAGTAGGAAAATATGTAGCTTTTTTCACCTGCTGATTTGGGTACCTTTATACTTCTTGCTGTCAGGACTGTTTTCTGTGTTGCTTTAAGACATTCAATACATTACGATAATCTGCTCTACTAGAATTGAAGTCATCTGGTAAACATCCATATGATTGCATGTGATTTCAACCATCAGCATTTTATCTTCAGTACAGATGCTTTTGTGACATACACTAGTTTTCTAAATGTAAATATTTTGGGAACTTCCATTAAAGATTTTTTTCATTTCTCTTTGCAGGCAGTACTACGCCTACCTCACAGATACCCAGTGCAAGAGGGTGGGAACTCAGTGTTGGGTGTTTGGGTAAGTGCTCTTGTGTGCAGACCTGAAGCTCTTGTGCAAATGTTAAGACTGTGTCCCATGCAGGAGCAGGCTTTGCATGAAACCAGGCCCTATCTAATGTTGTGTCTTACTATAAAGAACATTACCAACAGATTTTTCTGCAAGTTCAGAGGAAAGGAAAATCCTAGACTTGGAGGTATACCATGGGAAGTGATGATAGCGTAAGGAGAGCAACAGAAGGAAAAACTGGAAACTGCTGGATAAAATTAGCCTTCCTCAGAGAAGTGTTGTCCTTGCTGCCCATATTCTAAATCATGTGAGAATGGAAAAGCTTTTGCATCTCCCCCTTACCTGTTCCTAGGTTATTGCTTACCTAGCTGTCAAGCGGGTCACTGCTGCTCTCAGAGGATTCCCAACAAAAGACATTGAAACCAACTGCAGTTATGAACTACTACTGTTCTGTTCACAAGGAGGAAAAACACCAAGAATGGCGGTTACTTTGGCCGCAGTGCATCTCTGAGGGGAGATCTTTAAATGAAGAGACTGCAAGATAGCATGAAGTGAGAACTTCCTTAACTAAAATGTACTGCTCTCAAAACCAGAAGCATATGCTGTTGTAGCATCTTAAAAGCTTCTTGTAAATAAGTAATAAGTAAAATGTAATTTATGTCTGGAAAGCTTACAGATGGGCAAACATAGATGGTAAATCAAATGTTAATAAACTGCATGTACATATAAGTATGCTTTTCAAGAATCTCATTTCTGATAGACATGATTTTAAATTAAAACAACTATTTCATTTTGATTTTCAAGTTTAGTGTATTTCTCATCTCCAGAATCGTCTGAACCATTTTGGTGTTTAACAGAAGAAGCTATTACAGTCTTGAATTAGAATAGCATTTCAATGAGCCATAAAATGCTCCAGTCTAATTTAAAGATATCACTTTAGCAAACTGTCTTTCATCTTTACGGTTAGTCTCAGGGATGTCACCATGTTTTAGGAGCAGTGCTGAGCAGGAGGGTTGATTTCCAGGTACGCCACCATAGCTTAAATAGCACCCCTTTCTCAACAGTTAATTGAGATGAGAGCAGAGCATGCTGCAATGTGACTCAAGGGATTTCTACTCTTATTTTAAATGTAATCTAGAGAACACGGCATGTGTCTCCTTTTGTTTGGCTGCACTTAAATATTCACCTCTGTCACTGACATATCACTTTCTGGGATAGATCTGCTACTGTCTTCAAGTTGTGATCATAAAATCTAATGGACAGAAGAAAGGTAGTAACTCTTTGTTTGTGCTTAGTTTTACCAGTGTTCAGTAGGAGTTACTGTTTTCTCTAAACCTCCTTTTTGGGGAGGAACCTGCACCCTGAGAATCAAGGTGTGCACTGCGATTCCTAAAGAGAGATGTAACATGCGTGACCCTTAAAAATAGAAGTCCTTTTTAGTGGTCACTGCAGAATAACCTGTCTTTCTGGGTTTGGTATGGCACTTTCAGTATTGAAGATGGCTAATTAATCACACGGTTAATATGGCTACTTAATGTACAATTAGAACCCATTAGCCTTGCTCCAATAACCGTGCATAAGTATCTTGCCACCTATGGATCAACTGTCTTACTATTTGAGAGAATTGCACTTAAGTGCAAATGTTTTACTGAAGTCTACATTTAAGTGATATAAGACGATTATACAAAAGAGGAAAATTTTGCAACTGTAGATAGTAATTTTAGAGTCATAAAAGAAACTTAAAGTAATTTTATAATTTTGGAGGGAGAGTTTAAATTTTGCCCTGTAAAAGAGGATATCTTTCTGTTTCATCCTAGAGTAAAAAAGAAAGAAGTAAAACTACTCATTTGCAATGTGAAGGGAAATATGATGCTGAGCATTTGTCTTCTGGCTGTGAAAAATTCCTGCGGTTACAACCACCATGACTATTGTTACAAAAGTTTCACTAAACACATTAGTGTGTTATAGATCCATAAATAGATATTCAAATATCTTTTTAATGATTGCATAGAGGAACTGTAGAAGAATATTGGTCTTCAGTCTAATCTTATTGTAAGAATTGAGCCTGGAAAAAGTAATTTCCTTAATACTGCTTGATTGAGGAAGAAAACAGAGCTAAACTAGGAGTTCCTGCTGTTTACTGCAAAAAACGGCACATTTCCAATGATCTAATTACCCTGAATAGTTACTCTTTGGAACTATTTAAAGACAATGTATAGAAAATTATTTCCCCAAAAACAAAAACACAAAAACAAAAAAAAAAAAAAAAAAACCCAAAAAAAACCCCCCAAAAAACCCCAAAAAAAACACCCCTTTTAAAAAAGGTGAAACACTTAAAGGGACACATAACAACCTAACTATGGGAGTAATTAAAATCAAAGGTTTGTGTTAATATTAAGCTGTATAGTCTACAGCTTCAATATATACCGTAATGTAACTCTTAACAAATGGACAATAAGTCACTTAGGGCATAAATGCAGCCAGTGCCGCAGGTCTGCTGCAAACTGCACTATTTTCTTTGAGACAAAGTCTTTTGAAAAGGCTTGCAGGTAAAGATTTTAGAAGACCTTTTCTGTTGAATAAAAACTTAATGTATTTAGTAACGTGAAGATTTTCATCAGCCATCAGTAGAGCACTAACAGCTTTATCTATTAGCATTCTTCTGCCTTAATTGTATTTACCTCTCCCTTTGAACAATGAGAAGCTCAAGTTTTTTATAAAAATAGTAGGAAGAATATAAGCACACATTACAAACAGCTGTATACATATACATTCTTTCTGAGTCCCTCTGTTGGAAATAGCTTGTTGTTTTGTTTATAGCTTCAAGTATATCATGCCCATGTATATTTGTTTCCTGGTAGTGACCTTTCTGTTCCTGCTGCTGAACTTGAGTTTGCTTAGTTGATTTCTCCTCAGCTACATCAGTAAAAATAACACAAAACCACAAAAGAAACGTAACTGGGGACCCCGCAGAGTACTGCAGCTGGCAAGTCTTTACTACCATGCATCTCAGGAACTTGAAGTATTGGTCAGTAAGGTGTTACTTCAGCAATTTTAAGATGTCTTTCTGCAGTCCCCTCTGGATTTTTTTGCAGTGCTCAGTTTTTGATTTGTGGTGTGAAAGGGTTTCTATGGGGGAGAAGTCAGGGAAGAAGCACATGAAAGAATAATTTGGAATGTATTCTGGAAAGCTCCACAGTGCAGAAAGGTGGCTCTGAATGCCAGTCTTTGCAATTTCAAGCTTCAACAAGTATTAGAAGGAATTTCACTGTGACAGCATTCCACGTGCATAATTTCTTTTAAAAAAGTCCCATTTATTTTTTGAATAAAAAGCTTAAAAACTATTCTTCTGAATTCTTATTTGCAAGGAAATAAGATGATATAAAGAGTAGGACTTAATATGTTCCACTCTTCTTCAATAAACACTTTTAAGGAGAATCTGCATGTTTTACATTTGTAAATCTGGAGGTCTGTGCAGTGTAAGATGGTATTTATCATGTAGGGTCTGTAGGGCTGCATTACCTACCCTAATTCAAGATGTGCCCGATAGCTTTGCCCTAGCTACACCCAGAGGAGGAGGCCTCAGGAGTTGCCTTTCATTGCACGTTGGACCATCTGCCGGGTGGCACTTGAGAGCCACCAGGGACGCAGATTACCAGGACGGCCTTGTCAAAAAATGTCGGGTCTCTGCTCAGCAGGGAAGGGTTTGATTACCACATTGCAAGCGGGCACTTCTGAGAATCAACTGGTCCTCCGCCTGGCCCCACTGAGAGTGCTGCAATTCACGTTAAAGCACGCAGAAACAGCAATGTATTCCTGCCTTAGGGTCAAGTCTACCACACCAGTGGCTGTCACACATACTTACTTTTTTTTTTTTTTTAATCCTCTTCACTTCTTGTTTCTGCCAGGAAAACACAGGGCTCGGCCCCTTCCTGGGGAGAGCCGACGGGGGCTCGTGGGGCGGGCAGCAGAGCTGCTGTTGGCAGCTCCTGGCCGTGCGGTGCTGGTAGCGAGCGCGTCCCCAGCGCCTGCCTGGCGGAGCAGGAGGCTTGTCCGGGCGGTCAGTGCACGGGGGTGCCCTCATGTAGGGGGCTGGATCTCAATCAACTGAGATCCAGCTAAGCAGTTTAGACTTGCTTCAGCTTGAGAAGAGTCAGCGTCCTCTGCTTTAGCTGGCAGAAAGTTAGTAATTAGTAGTAATATTGCCTAGGGGTGATGTTAAAAAGATGTAATTTTATATCCAGGACCTGCACAGGCTGAATATGTATGCATGGCAGGAGACGGAGGCTTTGGATTCGTAGCCCATCATTCCATGTGAAGGTGTGGGCATGTTTCTCCATGTCTTTGAGCCTGAAAAGATGTAAGTATCTGGTGGTATCAGAGAAGTATCTCTGATATCAACAGATATATTTATCTGGTGATATCAAAGAGGTGGAGATGCTTGTTGTTATTTTTTATAATGCCACATAGGAAAGTAAACACTGCAATTTTCCTCTCTCATTTCTCCACAAATCCTCTGCTCTTGTAGTGTCAGCCTGGGTTCACATGTAAACCAGGTCACGTGTGCCGTTTCAGAGATGTGGAATGCCTTTTCACGCTCGTTTTCTTCATAATCAAAAGTGACCAGAGTAGCTCCTGGCGAAGGGCCTGTGTAGACCTGCAGTAAATAAAGCTGGTTATGTCTGACAGCAGTGTTCAACATTTTCTGAGTTGACCCAACAGGGAGCATGGAAGTGGGACCCAGATTTTGCATGGGCTGAAGCACAGGAGTGAGAGGAAGCAGGAACCCTTCGCTGTTGCACAGGCTGCTGCTTGGGCCCTGCATAAGTCTTAGACTTATGAACTGCCTGGTGATCACCTCCTATATACTGCTTTTATGCTGAAGTACAACACAAAAAATACATTTCCCAAAGTATTTTATTTATTGCTTCATTAGAGAATAGCACTTACTTAGAGCTGACAGGAATTTGGCTTGTTCATGTGCGCGTTGCATCTCTAGTGTTTGTAACCTTTCTTTTTTTTGTCCCCTCTCTTTCCTTTGCCCACAGGGTTATTGCTTTCCTTGAAGCTATTGTGTGCATAAAGTTTGGACAAGATCTTTTTTCCAAAACACAAATACTCTATGTTGTGTTTTGGCTCCTTTGTGTGGTGAGTGAGATTTTTCATGTGAAACATAAAGCACAGCAAAAGCGCTGAAAGCCGCTTCCAAATAACTTCCTCTGTGGAGCAGTGACAGCAGGAGACCTTGCGGGGGGAAGGCTGGTAAAGATACACGCCCTAGAAAAAGAAATGTGAGATCATTTAAAACATATTTTGAAGCGACTAGAATAACTTTTCTTAGCTGAGTTTGCTGGTGCTTTGGAAGGTGGCAGTGAAACAAAAGCTAGAGCTGTTTTTTCTCTATGAGCAAAAACACTGGTTCAACTGAGGATAAGTTTGGAGATGCTTCCAGCAACCCCTCTTCCTTTCCGGTGGGTGCTAATGAGAGGCACTAATAAGTACTGTATGTTGTCTTGCACTCCTGTCTTAAAATTGCATAGACAAACTTGTTTTATCAGGCAAATCATTGCTGCTCAGCCCGCAGCTTTCTGTACTTCAGTGTGATTACTGCAAATGTAGCATGAAATGCCCATTTCCTAACAGTAAATGTATGTCAGACTTGAAACTGATTCCAAAGACATTTTTAATAGTCAGTGAAAAATAAGGCATTTATAATGGGTTGAGAAATATATGTTTCCCCCTTCTAGCTGGGAAGACAGTTTGAACAGGTGATAGGGAGTCAGAATGAACTGCTCCATTACTTAGTATTATGATTTTATTCCTAAAACTTCAGATTTTATTCCTAAAACTTCAGATGAGAGCCCCAGATCAGATCAGAGCCCCACAAAACCGAGTGTGTGCTCCAGCCTCGGAACCATGGGGCAGGGGAAGGAGAGCTGTTTGCCCTTCTCACAGCCTCATGTTGCCGTTAACATACCTGCTTGGCAAGTGCCTTGGTAGGATGATGGGTACCCTGTGAGGGGTGGGGGGAAGTCCTACAGGCAGTGTATCCGTGTGAGTGGTTTGTATGTAGTGACCTTCCTGTTGAGAACTGGTCTGCCCTGAACTTGGAGTGCAGGGCAGGACTCTCCCATACTGATCAAGGTGCAGGCAGAAACAGAGCATGAAAGTCTATGAATGCTCAGAACTCAAATGGCCTGGAACCATCAAAGAATTTATAAAAAAAAAAATTACACACACTAATAATTTTTCTTCTCCCTTGTTTAGGCCTTTACAACTTTCCTGTGTTTATATGGCATGGTTTGGTACGCAGAATACTATGGCCACCGAGAAAAGGTATTTTATTAGGCAGCCTTGTTTTCATTTTATACTGTAGCTTAAGGACAAAGCTTCTACATATTTAAGTTCTTTACCAAAACTATCGTACGTGAGGATGTGGGAGGATGGTCCAGAGTCCAACTGAAGTCAGTAGAAAGAACTCTGAATTCGTTAGACAGATCCCAGATTATGTTGTGGCTTCTAAGGAATGCTGTTCTCTGAGTCACTCAAAATGGAGCTGTAATTTTAGCAGAGCATGCAGGGATGAATGGTTAGCTAATGTCCCCACTGTATAGCTGCAATGCTCAAAGAATATTAAAAATACTCGGTTACACAACAGATCACATGACAAATTATGTGTTCTTGTTGTAGCATCGATGTTTTACCTTTTAACAGGGAAGGAAAGAGATTTAAGTATTGGCTGAATCTTTTGTTAGGACTTCTACCATCGTTTAAGGTTACAAGTCTAATAGCAAACCTTATCAGGACAGGAGAAGCAGTGACCACAGTGACCAGCATCCTAATGACATGTGTCCCTCTTGGTTTTTGCAGACCTTGTCAGAAAGTGAAGACAGCCCGTACAGTCCGGATGCTTCCTGGCTTCATTCTAAATTCAGCAGAGGTATTGGCACCTTTACATGGACATTCTCAAAGTGGTAGTACTGGAATTACTGCTCAGCACTAGGAAACGAGGCTTGAGAAACTTACCTTGGAAACAATTTGTTTTACTTAGAAATCTCTGCAGCAGCTATACAGATAAATCATCTATAAACCTGCCTGGTATCTGGTAGATAAATCATCTATAAAGCTAAAAGGCTTTACTGCCTTTTTTTCCTTCTGTCTCTTCAAAATGTATTTATTTTTTAATGAAGGAACTTTGTTTTCTGCAGCTATTCATTCTTTCAGAATGAAGAGTTTACACATTTCATAACTGTTCTGAACAGGTTCTCTCCCTGAATATTGTGTGGTTTTTTAAAGTAAACATTTAAATGTGAAGTGTGCTTTTATTCCTGCCTGCTAAAGAACAGTTAGGAATGTTCCCTGGCACTTATGTTCTTACTGACTCTTACCTAGCCAGTGCAGTGCTGCTGATCCTAAACAGCTTCCTCAGTCCTACGCAAAAGCAGCCCACTTTCCTTATAGTGGAGATTGGCTAAGTTACTTGTCTCTTCCTTTACATCTTCAGTATGGATTTGCCTGTTGGAAGAAGACAAGAAACTATTTCTGTCAGAGCTTATGCTCCAAGTGTATTTGTGTTGTTTAAAACTATTTCCAATTTATTGCGTACTTGAAAAACACCTGCACAGCACAGTACTTCTTATGCTGATGTTAATTTATTCTCAGTTTAGTAAGTTGATTTTTTCCCAATTTTATATGCCAAGCAAATCTGCCCAAGGAACACTGTTCCCTAATTTTATTTCTCTATTGCAAATTTTAGCTTTTTTTTAATGTTTTGTTTTTGAAAACTTGTTCTATCCTCCATTTTCTCCCTTTGCTCTATCAGAATTAAATAAAGGATACAATATGAAAAACTGAAACCAAGAAACATTCTCATATAGGAAACTCCAACATTTCTGTGACCTCACTCTCAGAGTTGTTACTTTCTCATAGTAGTACCTACTAGTAATAAGTTTGGAGATTTGTATTATTCATGACAGTTAAAATAAAAGATGTTTTCCTATTATATTCTGCTCTACCAAACTTTTAACATTTTCTGGAAGACAAAGAACTTCATAGTTTTTAAAAATTGCCTTTCTTATTAGACCACTAGATGGAGTACGAGTATCAACCAGTTCTTATTAGCCTGAGATAATTCCTACTGTAAGCTCACGAAAGCCTTACTGTCTTTAAATCAATAGCTTGGGAATGTCAAATATATGTATGTCAAAAACCTATTTATTTCTCAGCAGGTGCTGACAATAGCCCACCTAAACATTCAGCCAATAACGAAAGCCATTCATCTAGAAGAAGGCACCGTCACTCCAAATCAAAAGTAACCAATGGAATTGGGAAGAAATAAGAACAGTCTCTGAAGATGTCCTGCAGTGTGACCAGAGATGACAGAGGAAATTGGACCTGACTCTGAGTTTCCGAGTGGGAGATTGATTTTAAATTTAAAATTTAGAAAAAGAGCTGTTGAAGGAAGCAACCAGCTTTTCAGCAACGAACAGGACCTGGTGTCTTTCAAGATGGAGCCACCAGTGTATTGCAAATCACTGCCTGCTGTCATGTGCCATTCACTGAATTAAATCTAATTTCTTCAGCATGTTTTACCTAAAGCTACTGAAGAATACGCTGGAAAGAAAATTAGTTTTGTTATAGCAGGTACACTCTGTTTTATGTTCAGGTTTTGCAAGTGAGACTTTAATAGTTGAGGACATCAACACGAAGGTTAGTAAACTGATAAGCAGTTGGCATGGTTGGTTGGATTTTTTTATTTCACTGTGGCTTTGTTTAGTTATTATCTAGAAAAGTACACAATCTTTTGAGTAAAAGTACCTCTGCCCTTCTTTATCAGTCTGACAACAAACCTTTTCCATTCAACAGTTAGTACATAAAAATTCCATACTTGTATCCAGCTGCTCACTCTTATTGAAATGCTCTTTCAACCTGGTGACAGAGTTTTAACAGCTAAGAAATAGGCCCATGTTTCTTTCATAGGATGCAGTTTGCCCATTTATATATGGTTCTTCCATTCTGCATTTCCCTTCCGCCTTCTGCTGGATTGCTACATATTCATTTCTTTTTTTTTTTCTTTTTTTAATGTCTTTATGAAAATCTATTGGAAAGTAGAGGGCTGCACGTCCTGCCCACAGGGACCGAGGTCGTGTCGTTCAGTGGGTTTTCTTTCTTACAGAGGCATGTATTGCAGCTTGAAGCACAAGTTATCAGGTGTGTCGTTCTTTCAGCTGTACTGCATTGTGTACAAAGTTCCTCTCCTCTTTCCTTTGATTTGCCTCTGCCTCAGCTGTAACCAAGAAATCCCAACGCCTTTGATTTTTAGAAACTGCTTTGAAGGCTCTGATACCCTCCTAAGCCTGATGAGGAGCAGTTTTTCACTGAATTTAAGTTGCCTACTACTCATGTAAACAAATTTGCTCAGAGTTGTGCTCTTCAGTGTCTAACAGATAGCATGATACTGCTGCCATATACCATGTTTTTTCAGTGTTTCCTAACATGCAATCAGATAACTGACAATGAAGCGACTCCCTTGCGCAGGTTTTTCTGAGACATGCAAATTCTGACCTCTAGCAAAGTGGCTAATTGTCCAGCAGTGAATGTAGTGACTAAGCCAGAGGTAAATATGCAAGAGCAATCAGGTTTTTGTATTAAGTTATCAAAATACTTTTGTGCCAACTAGATTTTTGGGATTCATGGGGTTCAGAGAGGTGGGTAGGTTAAGCATGGATAAATAATATCCATTAGTCAATTGTTTTCATAATAAACTGGGATTTCCTTTTTCTATGAATAATGTTACTGTGATTTGCCATAGAGTATGTACTAAAAATAATGCAGCAGAGAGACTTTATACAAGTGTATAATATTGTAAATAGAAAAAATGTAGCCCATTTAATCCATAACATTTGTATGTGCCAAGATTATCAACATTTTCGATGCACTTACTGTATTGCTACTGAGCTATGTTTCCCATCCCCCTTTCAAACCCAATGTGTACAACATCAGAACTAACTTATAGCTGCTATATCATTGTTGCTAAAGTGGCATTAAATGTTACATGAGAAAAATGATAACATTTTCACTTTCCTAAAAATACTCTGCTTTCATTCATATTAGCAGTTCCTTTGTAGTGCCCTTATTTGTGGTGTGCTATGTATTGATGAATGTGTTTGTAGCTTTCTTTGGATATTCAGCCTTGTTAATTTTTTATTGTCTTGGTTAATACTTCAGTCTGTGTCAGACTGAAGAACCACATTGTAAATTTTCTATTGACTCAATACCAAAGCAAGAGGTTGGAAGTTGAAAGGTATTTTAAGGATATTTTAAGTACTTTTTTTTAAAAGGTGAGAGCCTGTTTTGTACTGCCAAGTATATACGCACCAGTTGGGTATATAACACTTACCTGTGCAAGCAGGTGCTGAAGTGCCTCCTTGCCTGTGCGTGGCGGGAACAAGCACACGTTCTGTGAAGGCAGAACTAGTGCTCGCGCTGCCAAATCACATCCTAACAATATTAAAAAGACAAATATGAAGTGTCAGCTTGTTGGAAGTTGACTTCTGTATGCTACCACAAGAGCAGAGGCCTTGAAGAAATGGTGTTTGACCACCCTTTTCAAATATTTCCCATGTTGTTTTATTTTGTACTTTTAGTTTACTACTCTTAAAGGCGGGATGGTGGGGGCTAGGGAGAGGGAAAACTAAGTAAATTTGTCAGGCACTGCTTGGAAAATGGTACTTTGTGCTCTCTGTCAGCAGCTCCGGTTGGAATTCACATGTGTTCACACAAGTCTTCTGCTGCCTGGGAGCTGCATTTTCTGCCCCATCTTTAGGAGTGAACTTGGCAGAAGAAAACGGGGGAAAGGTGCTCTTGATCACTGCTGTAAATCTCAAGTGATCTCAATTTTATCATTTCCTGCACTATTGCTGAATTTTGTATGTGTGTAACACCTCAAATGACAAATCACTGAGCTGTTTAGGAACTATCATCCATGTATGAATTCTGTTGCTTGAACAATATTTTGTAATAGTCACGGATGCACTGTCCTCTTTTTAACTACTTGTTCTATCTTGTTCTCTTATCCTTACTTTCCTGCTTCTAATGTCTTTTTTGTGACTCTGTCCTCTAGTGATCTCCCCCTCTGCTGTTGAGATACCTGAATTTGCCCTCCGGAGACTGTCCATCAGTGACACCAGTCATTGAAGGGAGGCTAATTCAGGGCAGCATAGCATAAGCAGAGGATAGTGGCACAAAGTTGTGGAGTAAGTGAAAATGGATAATTATAAGATGCAAGTATAAAGAGCTAGCGACGAATACTGGATTCCATGGTTACTGCATAGAATATATAGGATATCTAAATTATTCGGAGTTTGATTCAGCATTTGTTACTGTTTTGTGAATATTTGAGGATCCGGCAATTAAAACCTTGCTTTTTACCACGTTATCACAAGAGGACACAGGTGTACCCGTGTATTGAATAGTTTTGAATAGAGTTGCTCTGTATCGATTGCAAACTATTGTACTTTGCAATAACTCAGTAAATCAACCCATGTCACCGGCACGTGTGTTTGTCTGTACCTGCAAGGCATGGGCAACAATTATGTGCTACCTCTAGATGCTATTACAGTTTATTCTGCCTTTTGCTCACTGACTAATTTAACCGTTTCCTACGAGCGTATAGTGCACTGAGGTTTTGCTGTAATTTATTGTTTTTAATGCGGCAGATCTGAAAATCTGAACACTTATAATATGCCCTCTGCTTCGTTTCAGGATTTTATTGTGCAGGATAACTCTGTTTGTATTTTACCGTTAATGGCAGAATTGAATTACAAGATGGTCTCATGACAGATTCTTTAAGAGAAATGAAATTTCATGTAGAAGAGTAAACCAGCTTATTAGCAAGTAACTAACCTTACTAGGTCAAGCTTTACTTAGCACCCTCTCTGCCTGCCCTGGCTCTGTTCACACTTCTTAGTACGCTTTAGTCCAGAACCACTTATCAGAAAAAAACATGAAAATAGGTAGGTGGTTTCCAGTCTTGAACCAGTTCTTCAAATTTGAAATTTCATATTTAATTAGTAAATCATGAAGATTTACCATCCGGAAGGCAGATGCTGTTCTTCTGCAGTGTTTGCAGTCTTCTGCAGCATTGTGTTTGCCCGGTGTATTTATTAAGGACAACTGCTGAGTTGTCCTTACAGAACAGAAATTCTACAGAATAGAAATGGAATAGAATTTATTCCAAGTTCCCTCAAACTCAGGTTTCACAGGTCTCGGAGGACTGATCTGAGATCAAATTTTATTTCTAGCTCCTTCCTGACTCTTAAAGATTATACCTTAATTTTTCTACCGCTTCTCAGAAATGGCCCAGGATTGGTCTCACACTTGGGCATTTCTTGTCTCACAAGGGAGCAATCCTGCTGCCCTCCACAGTCTTAATTACATTCTGGTAAGACCAGGAGAAGCTTTGCTTCAATCCAGGGGGAAAAAAAAAAAAAAAAAAAAGTCTGGGAAAGAATGTAAACTGTAAACATTGAATTCCTATTATCAGCAAAAATGTAAGTGCCAGACTATACTAAGCATACACATGGGTTTAATTTTCATAGTTTTCATGGGTCTCGGCTTGTAGATGAACATGAACTAAATGGATTGCTTATTTAATGTTGGGGTTTTTTTTCCGAGTAGGGGAATTTACAGCAGCAGCATTCCTATGGACCTGCTCCAAAGCATGTACTGCAGCTATTGTGCCCTCGGTTCAGTATTTCAGCGGCTCTTGCTGGAATAAAGAGCCTGAAATACTTGTGCGTATGTATGTGTGTGGGCACACACGTGTCTACCAAATCAGCTTCTCATGAAAATGCCCAGTGGATGAGGGCTGTCTGCCTGTGATAGCGACTGCTGCGTGCCTGTGTATGGACACACACACAGTGCCTGGGGCAACGGGCATTGGTCTCGCTGTAGCCTCTAGGTGCTGCTGTAACACAGAGGAGGTGACCTGGCTTTCCAAATGGTGCTTCTAATTTGGGGCTACCGTTAGCCACCTTGGCTCCATTTTAAAGGCATCGTAGCTCCTGCTGACTTTAATTACATGTACCACACACACAGTCCTGCAAAATGCCTGTGTTGTCAAACTTGCTGCAGAACAACCAAAGGAAAACAAAATCAAATGAGTACCTTTGAGGAGGCTTTTAATTAAAATGTTAAATGATAGCTCCGGACTTGGAAAGTAAGGGCAAAACTTCTATTTTGGTTTCCACCAACACGCACACTACCATTTTGTTGTCAAAGTGCCTTCCCCCATTGGAAGGAAGCACAAACCCATCCAGAAGCTCTTCGGGAGGAAGCTGTGGGCAGGGTCCTGCGAGCTGTATTCCTGGTGCCACTGCCCCTTGTGTGGGCATCCAGGGGGCCAGGGTTAAACTGTCCTGCTCTACAGGGTTAAAGTTTGCTTGGCTTTGCCTCTAGGATTCTGCTGGACCAAGGCACAGTTCCCTGCACTGTGTGCTCCCCTAATCTCTGGCTGTAGTAATGATGAGAGGATTTTGTCTGCTTGTTCAGAGGAGCCTGTTCCTCATCCCTTCAGTCCTCTCTGGGCAACTGAAGCCACTGGGGGCAATTACTGTTGCTGCATGTCTTCCTACAGCTCAGAATCTGGGAAAGGATCAGTAGGTTTCAGTAGGTATGTAGGATTTTATACCATCTGCAAAGAACTTCCATTTTTTTTCCCTTAAAAGCAAATAGGTGCTGAGTATTTTTTAAAGGCTTGGAAAATCCTTTTAGCCGCAGAAGCCTCAACAGGCACCTGCCTTTTAACAATTACTGTGGCTTCTATCTGTTAATGCCAAGATGTTATGTGTGGTTGGCTGAGAGACAAAATCGCAGCCCTCGCTTCTTGCAGGAGGACACAAAGGGCCCTTCCTCTTCTGAATCTTATTCTGGATGGGGTCACCACCGATAGAAATGAGTGCTGGTTTTGCTGTGGCCTGGTTCAGTACTTGTTCTCACAAAGCTATCAATGGAGAGGAAAAAGAATACAGTAAAAAGGAAAGGAAACGTATTTCCAGCAGTCAAATATGTGATCTGGAAGAAAATTAGGAGCTTGTATTAAGTTAGCTGAGGCTGAGCTGACACAAGAGCACCGACGGGTTGAAGTTGGAAGGGACCTCTGGAGATGATGCAGTCCAACGCCCCTGCTGAAGCAGGGTCACCTAGCGCACATTTCCAGGGACGTGCAGACAGCTTTTGAATAGCTCCAAGGAAGGGGACTCCTCAACCTCTCTGGGCAACCTGGGCCAGTCCTCAGTCATGCTCACAGTAAAGAAGATTTTTCTCATATTCATTTGGAACATCTTATGTTTCGGTTTGTGGCTATTGCCTCTCATCCAACTGCTGGAACTCACTGAAAAAGAACCTGGCTCCAAACTCTCTGCACTCTCCCTTCAGATACTCATATAGAATCATAGAATGCTTAAGGTTGGAAGGGTCAGAGGTCATCTAGTCCAACCCCCTGCACACGCAGGGTCCCCTAGAGCATGTGGCACAGGGTGGTGTCCAGGCGGGTTTGGAAGATCTCCAGAGAAGGAGACTCCACCACCTCTCTGGGCAGCCTGTTCCAGTGCTCTGTCACCTTCACTGTTAAGAAATTCTTAAGTTCTTGTGGAACTTTTGATGCCTCAATTTGTGACCGTTTCCTCTAGTCTTGTCGCTGGCCATCACTGAGAAGAGGCCAGCCCCATCCTCCTCACTCCCTCCCTTGAGGTACTTACAGACACCGATCAGGTCCCCTCTCAGCATTCTCTTCTCAACCTTTCCTTATGAAGAGAGATGCTCCACTCCCTGAATCATCTTAGTAGCCCTGACACTTTAAATATTATAAAGCATTTTTTCTACCCATCAGCTGACTTTAACCTATTTAGATCACAAAGCAAGCTTGGATCAACACATTCCATTTAAAATGCACTGAGATTAGCAGGATGGAGTCTGGGAGGAAAAAAATGATGTCTTAGAGCTGAATGGTAGTTTCCTGGTGACTGGTTCTCTAAACATTGTAAAATATCTCTCAGGCTGGAGTGTCCAATATCTGTGTTCCTCCTGCTGACTGCGTGGTCAGGCAGCGCGTGTCCTTCAGTCCTGCTGCTTTCCACAGTTACGGCAACACAAGTTCCAGGAATGATCTTTCATGCTGTAGAGTTTTCTTACATCATTTTAGCATCAGGGGAATTTATTTGGAACAATGCATAGGCCATTGCAAAGCTGATGGAGGTTGTGATCAGTAAGCTCAAGGTAAAGATTAGAAATCTTTAGACAAAGGTGAGTGGTTTGTCTGCATTTCCTCAGGAAGCTGAAGACAAGAGTAGGATCCCAGACCTTCAATTCCTATTCTGGAACCACAAAATTATCATGGGACTTGTTGAAAAAAAAAAAAAAAAAGCTTCTGTAGTAAATCCATGAATGTTATCCATGTGTCTTAATCCCTAAAATGAAAACAAACTGCACTACATAAAGAGGAAACAGGAGTGAGGTGACACTCCGTTTATATATCGTGGACTTTGCTGGATTTTGCTAGGTTGTCTCAAGATACCTACCTTTTCCAAGGAGCTTTCATGACTGGTAACCTGGCTCTTATTTTAAAATTAGAGTTTACTAAAGGTTGGTAACTGTGCAGGGGGAAATGGGAGAACTTCAGACTCCAGGTTTTAGCTGGAACGTGGCCGTCCGTCACTCGGGCTGCTCTGCTGTGCCAAAGCAAGTTGAGGGCACTCGCGCTTCTGAGCAAGCCGCTCTGTGCTTTCCTCATTGCAGCTTCTACAGCCTGATACATCTGACTTTCCTTGATTCCAAGCAATCAAACAGGCCGCAGTTCGTGTGCTTCACAGTCCACCGGTTCCAGGGGATAGCAGCTGGATGAGGCTACAGGAGGAGCTGTATCCAGAGCTTGGGAGCGGGATTCTCATGTTGGTTTTGAATCAGAACCTATTCCACAGGGAAATCTTAGCCCTTTGGAAAGGCTAATGCCCATTGTTAGCTCCTTCATACACGAAAAATAGTATTCGGAACTATTTTAAAATAAACAACACAAAAACTGTGTCATGCTCTCATGGGTTCCCTGCTGTTTCTCCTCCCTGCACAGGGTCATGTACTCTGTGGAGATTTTCTTCTGTCTTGAGGCAAGGGATTATTTCAGACCATTTGCATCTATCAGGACCTTGTATTTTTCACGAAGGCAGAATGACTCTTGTCTCTCAGCTTGCTTCCGGCAGTTTCCTCACTGTGGGCCACCATACTGATTATCTTCTTGCTAATTTGACCATTGGACTTTAATTTTAGAAAGCTTCCAGTGAACCTTTTTGAGAAAAGCTTCTGTGGTTAACTGATGGCACAACCTTCCTGTATCCATCTGTGCAGCCAGGCTTTCAGTTAGTTCTCAGCCACTGATGCTAGTTGGTTACAGAGGTAAAAGGGTGTGAATATTAATATTCTCAGTGCAATTATGCATCTAGCTCAGGCAATAACTCCAGGTGCATAAATTTGTGCAGGCCTCTGGTGAACATCATCCCAGCTGTCCATGAATGTTGCCTAAGGACTTAAAAACAGATGGCTATGACTTCTCCTTGTGTGCCACTGGCTGTCAACACTGGCATGCAAACCATGCTAAGTACATGGACCATGAGTCAGCACTAGATAACCACAGCATTTCCAGGCAGCTGCTGACTCAGACACATCGTGCTATAAATAGGCTGCAGTGCCAAGCAATTGCATCTCTTAAGACACCGATGTCTGCAGAGCCCAAAGCTGAGATCGGGCAGGCTTCTGGTCACCACATAAACTTAAGCTTTGCTTTTTTCTCTGTATTTAATGAGCAACCCCATGCTGTTGCAGGGAAGCCCGTTTGATATGGGTCTGTGTGCCCAGACTGGCATGGCCTTCGTGCTCTTGCAGGAGTGAATTTGGTAACAGGCAGAAGTTGGCGATTTTGCACAGCCCTGTCTTGCCACCACTGCCAGGACCTCTGTGTTTTTGATTCTGTGTTTATTAACCCTGCTGGGCAGAGTGATGTCCTGTTCATCACACTGTTTTTCCTGTTATGTTTTAGCATGAGTAAGTAAGATGTGAATTTGTACCAGATTAGAAAGTTTAAATTTCTCCTTTTCAAATACTTTTCTAGAGCCTGTCAGTGTTTGGTTCCATCAGCCACGTACTTCTGACTTGATAAGGCAGAGATCTTTCATCAAGTACTAATTACTTTCTGTACCTGATAACAGGATGCCAACCACTTTGAGAGAGACCAGACCATACTCCTTTTGTTTCTGAGCAGGGTTGCTGGCTAATCTCTCTCCTTCCATCAGGGGACTAAAGTGATCCTACAGGGTCTCACCTTTCAGTGGAGACAGAGGAAAGAGGTACCCAGAGACTCTGGTTCTGCCTCTGCTCTCCTGTTCCACTCGCATTCACCTCTTGTTCATCTTCCCTCTGCAATCGGTCACTCTCTCTTTATAGCCATTGGTGGCCCAGATTCATGCTGAGACAATTGAGAGAAGTGCCTAAATGAGGTATAGAGTCACCAAAAGCTTCCTTATCAGTAATGTTCAATAGGTGCCTTCAAAGGCTGATGGGTTAAATCATGCCCTGGAGTTCATGTGATTCCAGAAGGGGCCTCTGCTGGTAACAGCACGAGTGAAGGTGCACCAGGCTTCTCCTCTAAGCACCTCCTGAAATGCCTGAATTAGAAGGGATGAGTCCAGACCTTTGTCCCGACGCGCTCCATTGATCTGAGCCGTGCACCTCTTTTCCTGATTAGCCCTCGCAGTAGGATGCTGCCACCTAAACGCTCCGAAGAGCTGCCGCACGTGACAGCCACCTTTCCCCTTGCACCCTTCTGGCACCCCACGCTTTGCAGCTGGGTCTGACCACCGCTTCCCGACCAGGAACACATGGCCTGGGGCACCCGTCTGGAGCGGGTACTGCAGAAACCATAAATGCTGCACTTCAGTGACGGATAATTCCCGCCTGACGGGTTGGTGGGTAGCCGATGCCACACCACTGCTCTATTGGTCACCCCTCTTCATGGTGGCATGGGCTGCATGTAGGATCAAGAAGAAAATAACAGACGTGTGGGGAGAATGAAGTTATCATTCCTCTGCTTCCTTACTTACATTCCCCTGCTGCTTTTCCACTAGTATGATAAGCTGTATTCAGCACAGGAAAAGATATGAGACAAGCCTTTCTTTCTTCTCTGAACCGTCCCAAGATGTAATTCATATTCCTCAGGATTCTTCTTCAGAAGCTGGTTACGGCTGTTTGAAGAGGGTTAAATGACTGCACGAGGAAGCAGAGAACTTTTATCATAGCAAAGCAGGATTAGCGTACACATAATCCCCTTACAAAGCTACTTGCCTCCAACTCCAGTGCATAAAAATAAAAAAGGATTGGATCACTGTTATTTTTCTCATATCTAATTTGAGAACAATAGAGCACATTAAGTAATTAAAATGTTCACCTTTAAGGTGCTTAAAGCGAGGCTGCTCTCAGATATATAATTAGCGCCAGTTAGCTGCTCACTTCCTTACTTCAGCTCATTTATCCAGGGTGGGGTCTTTGGGTTTGGGGCTTTATTTGAAATACGTTTTGTTGTTACATAAGGTAATGCGGTGGAATAGGCAGCAACCAGAGACAAAAAAAAAGGAAAAAAAAAGAAAAAAGAAAAATGATAATTTGCTGAGGAAACATACACACTAATATAGGGAATTCAAGTCTTCTTTGTTGTGCCATTTGCAGTTGCTGGCAGTTTATTTTCTGTCATGACTATATTTCTTAATAAGGTGCCTAGTATCTCTCCCTTTGCTATTTTTCCCTGTAATGGGAAGTATCACTCCATGCCGCTATTTTTCTTGTGTTGTTTTTCTTACACAGAAGGCCCAGTCCTCTGCCTGGCTTTGCTCGTAACACACAAAGCAGTTGCTTTTCAGCTTTCTGCAACTTCCTACTGCCACTTACTGTTTGTATTTGCTCCCATTTTTGCCCACATGAATGGGAATGTGTGTGGAGGCTAAACAAAGGGATTTTTGCATGGTTTCATATGTCAGTAGACTGTGCAAAGGACAGAATCTGACAAACTACAGCGGGACAGACCATTTGCTCCAGAGACTGCGGTGGCTGCAGAGGGAGAGGCAGCAGGAGGGAGAAGGACGGCCAGGAACATGATAAACAGCTCGCTCACATTGACCTATAGAACGCACTGCACGTGGGTCAGGACTTGTTTCTTGTAAGCTGGTAAATAAAACCAAAAAAAGCGCAGCCTGGCAGCACTGGGGAAACAGACCTTGGGGAACCATTTGCATTTTGTATTGTTCTGATGTCGAGTGTGAACGCATGACAGCAGAAGAGCCCACAAACAGTATTTATGGTCTGAATAAAGCATATAGGAGACTGGGAGATAACGACTGACGGGAGAGAGGATGATAAAGTATCATTTATGAGTATACTGACGTTTTTGTGAGGGATGTGAAGGAAGCGAGCCTTAAAGTGTGAAACCTGCGGCACTGGCAGGGATAAGCAGTGCCGACACAAATCAACCGGCGGGATCGGTTCCTCTTGCTAGGCTGTCTTTGAAGGTCTGGGGATTGCTTGGCTTTCAGCTGAAATACCTGCCCCCCTAGGGAGGTATTCCTGCCTTTCTAGTCCTGCCTGATCTCAGCTACACCCTCCGTTCCGTAGGAGTCTCTATTCCCGCGGCAGACAAGGCCTTCCCTGCGCAGTATTAATGACCATGCTTCCCTGCAGGACTCCAGCAGCCACAGGGGGCCGAGCCTGTCGGCAAATGAGCCCCCTCGTTGCTGTTGCTTTCTTGATGAGGTGTTGGTTTCATGGCTTCTGACAAAGGCATCTCCATATAATAATCACGTGTGCAAGTCCGCGTTTTTGTTTGTTTGTTTTGTTGTGTGGTAAAGTTTCCCTTCCCGTCTTCGCTCTCTTGCTTGGGACTGAGGAATAACCCCCCGTGTGCGAGCTTCTCTGCCAAGCCCTGAGCTCCATCTTCCTTCCAGCAATGGCAGGGACCAGTTGATGTCCCAGTGGGCACTGACACACCAGAGATGCCCAACGCTCTCCATGCTCACAGCCTGAGCTCACCTGCTTTCCAACAGCCTAGCTGGAGGCCACCAAAGCTGGTTGAACTGTACCAAGCTGGATCTGCCCTTGACATGACTCTAAGGCCAAGTCACTCCAGTTCTCTTTTTATGCAAAAAACTATCATCTGAAGCAGTATCAAAATCAGTGGTTCAGCAGGCTTGCAGCCACATAAAAGCTCTCCCATGGGGTGACCACGGGCCTTTCTGCCCCTGCCCAGGCCAGGAGCAGAGGATGGCCCTGCTCCACCAGCACGATGTGGAACCCGAGTGCGTCTGCACCCATGAGCATGGCCGGCACCCATGAGCATGGCTGCCCGGCCTCCGCACTCAGCTGGCGTCCAGACAAGCATATGGGCCTCACAGCTCCACTCCGGCAACGTCTGCGGGGCGGGAAGAGGACAAATCCCAGACATATGGTGTTCCTCCTTGCTCCTGTCCTCTAATCGTCCCCCTTGCAGCCCACACGTGACCTTCAGCGAGGCCACGTCAGCTAATCGGCTCTCCCGGCGGGCCAGGGGTGTCCCTGGCCCAGCTGGAGGAGGTTGCAGGGCTCGGGCCTCAGCGTGGGCTAGAGTCGTGGGGTGAAGGCAATTCCAGGAGACACCTCCTCTCCCAAGTGCACTTCCAGATGAGTTTCCAGGCCAGCGAGGTGCAGTGTGTGCCCTTCCTCAGACCAGGGCTGTGCCCTGGGGACGAGGACCCCAACGAGAAGGTCGCAAATAGTCCCCAAGCCTCTTGGGGACTGCAGGAAAGAAACAGCGTGCAAAGCCAGGTACCTCCAGGGACTGGCAGAGATACTCAAGCATTGGATGTCCGCAACCGAGAGGATTCAAGGATGCCATGAGATCACGGGATTAATCCCCATGTGAAGAGTCAATTCAGAGCGGGAATGTTAAGTCCCATCTCCAGACCAGAAACTGCAGAGCTTGGGAAACCCATGGGAAAATGAGACAGAAGGTAGCAATTGTGCTTATTTATCACCTTAAAGATCTGCCGCACCCTCGGACTACACCCTTCCTGCAGGAGCTGGATCACCTCGACCTAATTTTCCAATCTCCATGGATTTCATGGAACCATGAAAGCCTGGATATGTGTGAGTGCAGAAGGCTCTTGGTGGCTTTCCAAAGCACAGGTTGGCTTGGATTTAGTTCTGGAGAACAAGCTGGTGGAAAAGACATGAGCCACGTTTTCCTGCCTGGTCCTGGAGAAGAGCGTTTTCTTAACAAAACCCATCGCTCTGGAGGTGGTCCCTCGCAGGTCCCACCGGCGGGTGGTCGAAACCACACCGAAAGCGTGTGCACGGAAACCGGGGCCACGTCTGGAAACGTCTAACCAGCGGTTTCCCATTTACACTAAATCTCTTCCTCACAGGCAAGACTAAAGGTTAACTCAGCTGTGCAAACTAATTTATATTCAGCTGCACATGGCTGTAAATTCTACCTTTTGTTCCTGACAAATACGAATATGGTATTTGTTCTGAAAATTCACTGTTTCTCAGCAAAATCTTTCCCCTTGCCCCACGTCTCCGATGTGGGGGAATTTTGCCTGGTGGATACATAGTACAGAAATGTGGTCAGGCCGCAGGAGCATGAGAAACTACCCAGGATATCGTGATAGCTTCTTTTCCTCTGAATTCTTGTGGATGTTTTGGTAAAATGCAAGCCATGGAAAATGGTGTCGCCAGCCAGGGTTGGGGCGCGAGGGCTTCGCAGACTGGCTCGGCTCAGGGAAGAGAAGCAACAGCTTCACGGAACCGCTGGCATTTTCCAGCATCCTTCATGAGCAGCGTGGCGCAGGAGTCACCTTACAGGTTTTGGTAGCCTCCAAAGGAAGCTGTGCATGAATAGACATGCATGGACACATTTGTGCTCCATTACTTGGGCACACGTTTACCACGGCACGAAAGAGCTAGTCTCACTCTGAAAGTCACTCTATGAAGAATTTTGTAAGGATTTAAAGATTCACTTTTGAAAGCTCCCAACACACAAATAGACCAACTTTGTCACCCACTTTTTCTGGAATTATCATCACTTTTTTGTAAAAATTGTGAAATAACCTGCAGAATGTCAGCCAGGCAAACTGTCCTTAGTCATTTCTGCTTGAGCTTGAGAAATAGTGGAGTTCACCGTATCAATATTTTATATTCTCATGTCAGAAAATGCATATATGTATATATTAATGAACATTTGCAAATCATGTTCATAGCTCTGTGAGCTGGGAAAATAATGAAAAAAAGTTATTGGATAATATTATGATGTTGGCCACAGAAGTGTTTCGGGATTATCCAGAATAATATTCTCTGCTGCCCTCTGTTCAGCAGAGCTAACTTTATGCTCTAGCCATTGCAAAGCTCATCATGTTAAGGACTGGACCAAGCCACAGACTCAGAACTCAGAAGTGCAAGAGAAATGGAAAAGCTATTCAGGAAGCTGGCAGTTGACATGGGATCTTGAAAAATGATTTGCTTTGATGCAAGAGAATTTCTTCTTCCTCCACTCCAGAGAGGGCTCTGCTAGGACATGCTTTGGTCCAGTGTGTTTGAACCAGCTGTTGACATCCCAGCCGGTTCCTGAACAAGCTAAATTATTTCTAATTACTTAATTAGAAATTGCCTTCGTCAAGCCATGCTTTCCTGAGCAGTGCCTCCTCACTCAGGCAATATGCTGCCTGTCGTCCAGCCTTCAGGTAGTTGATTCCACCCATCGTCTTGAGCAGGTGTCTGTCCCCTGGATGTACAGCCCCATGGTGCACCTATGCCTCCAGATGTCCTTGTCCCAGAGAGCAGACATCTTACATGGCACTGGTAGGATTGAACGTACTAGTTTAACAGACCCATTTGAGATAGGGCTGGGTGCTGGGGTTTTGGTATCAGCACTTCAAGACAGTCATGGCCAAGCGTCTGCCAGGCTTGTGGTTCAGTTGCAGCTGAGCTTGTTTCAGCTGCATGTCAGGCCTAGGGGTGGGCACCATTTCTGGAAGCACCACATAAGGGAGACACTCAGCTGAGATGCCAGAGGAGAAGTCTAATCCACTAGTGACTCTCTGGGAACATGTTTATTCTGCCAGAGAAACTCTCCTGATACGGGTACAGCTGTCCTGGGAAAGCCTGGTGGTCTACAAGGCTGGTAATACAGGACTGAACCAAATCAGCTGCACTGTGGAAACGTTTCATATGTTAAACCACTAGACTTTGCTAACACATCATTATTCACCTTGGACCAGGGCTTTTTGCAGACCTGGCCAATGCAGTTGTGGCTGGCCGATATTTTTGAGCAAGGGAAAATTCCAGGCACTGAATCCTGTCTACTCAGGACACCTCTGTCTACCCACTCCTTCATCTTGGTGTTCAGTGTGGCTAAGCTGCTCTGAACATCCGAGCTGCCAACAGGCAGCCCACTGCTCAAAGATGAAGTAAAATTCAGCTCTTGAAATACGGGCATCTGCTCCTCTGAGCTGTTTCTGGGAGTCCTTGCCCCATATCCTCAGCTCTAATCAAAGGAAGGGCAATACCACAGCCTTGTTTGCTTTATGGAGACATGATATGTGACAGTCCCTGTTCTCCTCACTCTTCTGCGCTCTTCCTTGCAAAGCTGATCTGGATCATGAAGAACCAGCGTTTGCCTGGGTTGCCTTTAGCTGCAGTTAGATCCTGCCCGGCTCCCAGCGCGCTCTCCCAGCAGTTGCAGTGGCCCGGGGCAGGATGCCGGCTGTAGCACGAGCCAGGCACCACGAAACCGCCCCAGCCAGTTCCACTGCTGCAAAAGGGATGAGTTCAAGCTTGCCCTGCATGGGGCTCTCTTGCTAATCCTGTGGATGCAGCAGAAAAGCGGGGACCTGGCCCACGGTTTAAGTTGTATAAGCACAAGGCCAGCGCGCTTGCGGTCCCTGCACTGCAGCGGTGGCGCCGCGATGCAGTTTATCAGCGATCCCTCTCACTTGCGTGTGTTACAAACTCTTCTGTGATGATTATATAGTGGGAATTGCCCATTTACTTCCGTTTCAATTGTGCGTGACTGGATCAAAGGACGTACGCTCTCTTTGCTTCAATTACACATTTCGTTTTAATGGAGTCCAGATGGCTATTTCATCTCAGCTTTTGTATTTATTCATGCCCTTTCCATTTAACTTTCCTAAAACAAATACTCACTGGTAGGCATATGTTAATTCAGGGACAAGAGCTGCCCCAAGGAATATGTCGAGGTCAAGTTTCTATACCACTGTAGGTCCTAAGTACATAATTTCTATTTTTATTACCATGCTGCTAGCCTCAAATATATGAGCAATTTCTTTAAAGAGTTTACTTAGGCTTTTTCCTAAATTTAAACAAATTACATCCATCCTGATTATTAGATTTACAATATGCAGATATTATTTCATTGACCTTTCAGTTAAACCCTTCTGCAAACTTTGGCAGAATATTAGCAAACCTGCAAGAAAATCAAGTAGCTGAAATGTTTGCCAACGTTGCACTGCGCTGCCTCTGACCATGGCTCAGGTGTGCAGCAGAGGATGAAACCTGTTGTTGAATTTATCTGTAATCCTGTAGCCAATGTGTGAACAAAAAGAAAGTGGAAGAACTTCAATGAGAGATGGACAATGGGAAATACTGGAAGCATGGGAGTTTACATTCACATCTTCTTTTAAACGAAAGGAAGGCAGGTCAGGTGTTGGGAATCGGCCTGGAGCTCGTTGCAGGAGTTGCACAGCGTCCGAGTGTGGAGCATGAGGATGCTGTAGGAGCACAGGGAGCAAGAGCCTGGCCAAGAGCTGGCCTCAAGTGGAGAAATGTGCGGGAGGAAGTGGGAAGCAACCGTTTAATCTTTCTGGCTTTTGATTTGGGCTTTTGGTTCTTGTTTGCATAACAGGATTTTAGTTCCTCTCAGTACATTTATAAGAACATCTTGACTGCAGCCAGGCAACAGACTTTCATTTCGTGTAATCTGATTTTAGCTTCAATGATTAGCTGTTCTCTTGTCAATGGCAAAATCTAATTGTCATTGTAATCTCTCTTGTGCAGCCAATACGTGCCAGCATCTTACAAGCAGTGTTGTCTCACGCCTTCTCTTTGCAATAACGCATCCCAAGGTGTCAGCACACAGCAACTCTCAGAGTGGGAATGCGGGAATGACTTCAGCCCTAAGTGTGATGAAGATGGTAGCAATCACTGGTTGTGGTTTTTTTTTTTTCTGTTGCATAAAGTGGACAGAGTGAGCTGCCTTTTAATATTCTGGGCATTAAATGATGGCCTGAAAATCTGATGATTTTTTTAAGCCTACTTCTCCTGACATATTTTAGATTAATGGTCCTTGAACTGGATCATCTACAGCATTTTATACCCATATTTGTACATGTCTGAGAGATTGCTCCAAAAGTCAGCATCAAACTGGGACTAGATGGGTTGTTACCACACCACCCTGGCAAGTTTTCAGCAGATTTTCCCTCTCTTGCCAGTCACTTAGATCCAAACAGCCATTAAAAAATTGAGAGTTGGCTTAGATAGAAAGAAGAAAAGGGGACTGCAAAGACAGTATGAGGAGGAGTTTCTTCTAGTTGCACTTTCCTTTTAGTTGTACTGCTGCCCTAAGTGAAACTTAGCTTTACAACTAACACTTTAGCCCCAGCTCAGCCTCCAGGGCCATTGGTGCTCCGAGGAGAAACGATGACAACTTTTGCCCTGTCTGAAAACACAAACAAAATGCCACCGCTAGCAAGGGAGTGGAAAGCTGGAGCGAAGGCAGCACTGCTCACACCACGCACCCACAAAATGCCGTTGGGCTCCCCTCCCTCGGATATCCCCGCGAGACCCCCCGCACCCCTCCAGCTGCCCTGGCGATACAGCAGGTTCCAGGCGACCCTCAGGCTGCGCTTCAAAGAAGCCGCCCCGCAGCCTGCACGTGCTTTCCAGGGAAATGACCTCGGCCTACCTGGAAAAGCGGGAACAGCACACAGTCGCGCCCGACACACCAGCGTAAGAGTTTGTCTTCACAAATTAAAGTCCATCTCTTGGTCAATATTTCTCCCATTTGCCCCGTGGGAGTTTTCGCCTGCCTGCGTGCTTGCTTAGCCAGGGCTCTGCACCATGTTACTGGCAATGGTCACCGCTGCCCAGGCAGGTAGGACTTGCTCGGCCTCGTTGCCCTCCCCACTTGCCTGCTGGAACTACTAGGTGGTCCAAGTGCTCCAACAGCTGCCAACAAGTCCAAACAAAGCATCTTGCTTATTTGTAAAGGGAAGTCCCATGGAGTGGTGGCCACAGGCATGGGGGCTTGATCCTAGGTGGAGCCCAAAGGGCTTGTGGACCTCTGCAGGCCTGTCCTGTCCAACATTTGCCCCCATCAGTTTGGTGGGAATTGCCACACACCATCACCGGGATCAGTTGCTGTTGTATGATGCAATCCCGAAACCCAGTGGCTCATTCCTGCTGCAGCTCCCAACTGCTCCGATTGCTCCCTGCTGCCCTCTGCCAAGGCTGGGCTCCTTGTGGGCTTGAGCTGTTGGTTGGGGTAGAGCTGTGAGCAGAGAGGCTGTGGGAAAAGAGGGAAAATGCACTAGGAGATGGAATTCTGGGGCCTCGGGAAAGAGTCTTTCCAAAGAGGTTTTCACTCCGAAACCTGCATTGGCAAAGGACTCAGCATAGAGTCTCAATTTATACACGGAAACTAAGGCTTGACTTCCAAGTCACCGTGTATGACATGGGTGGGACAAATTCTTTCAGCTGCTGTGGCTATAAGAAGAACTGTTAATTAGTCAATTTTCTGAGTAAACAACAAACATACATGTTACAATAAAACCTGACCACAAATTTGCTGGTCAAAATTTCTGTCCCTTAAATAACATCTTTGGGAGCACATATATCATTTACCAGATGCCTTCCCAGACTCACCCATTCCAAACCAACGGGTACTTTGGAGGGCGTAGGCTTGCATGGAGCCAGCGGCGAGTGGGGAGCAGCAGAGCATTTTCAGCTTCACTCCTGTGTCCCTGCATTAACAGCTGGAGCCTTCTGCAAAAACTCACATTGTGCATATTTCATGTGTCCCGCACACTTATCTGCATTAATCCTATAGAAATTTAATGCTAAGCTGCTCAAGAGAGGAGTCAGGTTTATTCTTGCTTTGTGTATTATCTTGGATTCACTTACCTTTATTGCTGTGGATTTCCTTTCTGTTTTAACTCAACCTCATAGTCCGTCTTCATTACTAGACGGCTTCATTACTAGGCTTCATTACTAGGCTTCATTACTAGTAACTGGTTTAATCAATGTTATAGAGATGAATTCTGAGAGATTCTGGCTGAATAATGTGAACTTGCTGGAGCTAGCAACCAATTGTAACATACCCCACTTAATTTTCCTTTTCTTTTTATTTGTGTAGCATGGAGAGATGATGCTTTTAGTAAGTGGACTTTTATTTTTTGGACAGCAACAGGAAACTACATGTTTTGGGAGTTTTTGTCATTGTCTTTAATAAAAGTCACCCTAGCGCGAGGTGGGAATTGGTCACAAGGTGTTGGCTTGGAGATGAGGTGGCCTCCAGTTCTATGCCCAGCTCAGAGGGACAGGCTGGAACACAATTCTCCTTTCTGATACTTCTGTGCTGAATAAGACATTACTTAGCACCATGCTAAGGGACTGGTCATAAAGTGGATCATTGGGAAGTGTGGTGGGTGCAGTAGTTTAGGTGGGGAGGGGACCCAACACTGTCACCAGCCCAGTGTTTCTGGCGCCCAGCCTCACATGACACTGCGTCATAAACTTGACATAGACTTGGTCGATCTCTTGGACCTCTCGTATCATTTAGAAAATCCATTTCTCACAGCATGTTTCCACTGTGTCCCCCCAAAGGAGAAATGGTTCCCCAGGGTATATCCAAAAAAGTCCACTGGCAACTCAATCGCCTAATCTGACATATGAACTGTCTTCCTTTGCCCCAGAAACACCATGTCTCCATCCCATGAGGATGAGGAAAGCAATGTATGGCCAGGGGTGCTGTAGTAGTGATGTCACCAGCTCTTCTGGCAGGAGAACTGTATCTAGGAAGCACTAATTTTACCAACAGAAAATGCCCTGTGGAAGAGGAAGTACATGGAGAACTTTGAGTAAAAGGCATATGACTAACAAGGAACGTGATTACTTCCGAATCTCAAAATAAATGAAAGTGGCTTGTATGTTTTCTTTCTTTGGTGGGAGTTATAGAAAGCATTTATACAGCAGCACTTGAGTTTCCTCTTTGGAAATGCTCTCTAGACCACAGGAAATTGCTAAGTCTAAAAAAATGGGGTTATTAACTAAGTAGGAAATCTACCAAGACTGGACTCCTTGTGATCGCATTTCCCATTACATTCTAATAACTATTTAAAACTCAGGCAAAGATCCTGAAAACCCAAATAGATGAAGCCATGTGGATTGTCCCCAACTTCAGCAGAGCTGCATGAGGACATGAAGATCCTGTTCCTGCAGAAGGACTGGATCACTGAGTCCTGTGGCAGTACTAACAGACATCTCTCTTTTGACTTTCACAGCACAGGATCTCCAATGTTCCTGATCACGCTCAGCTCTGTATTGCAAGTCTCCTACTTTCTTGCCATTTTCTGACTTCCTTTACCCACTTACCATGACTAACTTCATGACTGTGGAGCTAATTGGTCCCAATGCATTGGAATATGGTTCTTTTAACATGCCAGAAATTGTGGCAGCTGCCAACTTGTGAGATCCCACTGAAACCATTTGACTCACCTCGGAAACACTGCAGGTAATGGCATGATGGTATTAACGTAATACAGCTATGAGGGAAAAATATGCCCCGGAGACAAGAACAAGAGGCTAGTAATAGAAACTACTGCCCACAAGACATACTAGAAAAACATCATGTTGAAAAAAAATGTTTTCTTAAAGCTATTTGGTTCATTGGTTTCCTTCTTGGAAATGTAAAAGAAGTAGAGAAAAATATCCTAGAAATAGAACAGAACTAGGCAGTACTCAAGTTCAGGAATGAAAAAAAATCTTTTGCTGATGCAGTGTGAGGAATGATGGACAAAAAGCCATCAAAGATACTGATATTTATCAAAAGAACAACAGTGACTAGCATTTGTGTATCTGCAGAACATGCCAGCTATTTAATATTGCTAGCAGTCCTCTGGGAATATGACTGGTGATGCACTGGTGGGAAAATGTGAAGACCTCAGCTTCCTAGGGCTACAGGACTCCTGAGATGTGGTCTGCCAGTTCTTTAAACTCCTTTGTTAAAAGAATCAAGCTCCATCTTAGAAGTCATCAGCTCTTTTCGTCCCCATTGCTGTGACTGCATCTCCATAGGGAGCTGCTCCAGAACCTCCCTGCCTTTGGATGACTCAAAAGGGTTTTGCAGACATTGCTCACTCCGGCTTGGCTTTTGTAGGCTGAAGAGTCGGGGCCGACTTGGTCCTGTCTCATCAGAAGAGCCTGAGGCAGCCAGAGAGATGGAGAGGTGGGAATGCTCAGCAAGATGCTCTTAAGGCATAACTCCTTTCGTCGGCCTAATCAAGGAGCTGCCTGGGTCTCATCTCTCACTGACCACACTCTGGGGTTTCACTGTGTCAAAATCTGAGGCAGAGACAAGAGCAGTGTGTGCTACCAGCTCCTGTAGTCTTCAAAGTAATCTCGTTCCTCCCGTGCAATATTCCCTTCCAACCTGAGGTAGCTGCATGTCTCAAGTAGACCTTTTTAAACCACTTCTAAGTTTTGTGTCAAGACCATTAATGAAGACATCCCCTCATCCCTCAAAAAATGAGTCCTCGGTTTGACCCTTGTGAAATTCTACTAGAATTATCCTCTAATCTCATAATTTACCATTCATGCTTTTCTATTACCTGTTTCATTTTCTGTGCCATTCTTATTGAGATCCCCATCTTCTCCATTTCAACAAATAATTCCCCCTGTGTCCTCACATTTGTTGCTTCACTGAAGTCTAGATAGATGAGATCTGTCATCCGTAAAATTTCCATCATCCATGCAATCAACTACTCATTAAATAAAAATCTGCACATCTAACATTTTATGCCATTTTCCAGTTACTTCCATGCTTGTAATTACCTTTCCCTGAAAAATGAATTTTAAATTGTACATACCATTCCAAGACCAGACTTTGCAGGAGTAATAAATAGTAATAAGTAATTTTCTAATTACCTAGATTGTTTTCCTTGCTGCTCTCATTCTAAATATAGAGTTTCCTTTCTCTTCTTAAGCCATCCAGTGTTATCCCCGGTCTGAGAGATGTTCTACAAGAAACCACAATCAAATCTGCACTTTTAGAGAGCAGGTCTTGGAGGAAAACTTCAGGAGAAATAGCTCTTTGTGAGCTGCTTCTTCCTCTGCCATCTCCATATCTGATGATAATGCAAGTGGCTGAAGCAAGGCAAATGGTGGTTTGACAGAGCATTTGGGATCAAAACCTTGAAGAGATGTCTATACCCTATGGAGCAGATAACTCAGAAGTACCTCGCGTAGTGCTGACAGAGCAAGAGGGAAATGGCACAACCATGCCAGGGTGGCACAGGTCTAATGACTCACATTATTGCTGCTGAAAAGCAGGTCTTCCTGAGAAGCTTTTCTCTTCCAAGAAGCCTTTCTGAGCACAGCATGATGCTGACATGGCTCCTGGGACGTCAAGTCCCTACCCAGCCTGCCCAGCACTTCCTATTCCTCACTGCCCTCGATCAATGACAAACTGGGTTCCTCATTCTGGACTCAGCTGGGCTCAAAACCAACGTTACTCTTGCCACCTCTTGCATATTCCACAGAAGAACCAGTGACACTTGGAGCTCTTCCTGGGAATGCACATGGCCCCAAAAAGCTGGAGGCAGTGCAGCACAGGCATTGCCAGATATGGGACCTGCAGGTGGGAGAGATGTCTGCAAGAGGAGAGATCTTGGGGGAGCAGAGCTCCCTTGAGGCCTTCCTCAGCCCAGGCACCCTGTCTACGTTCTCTTCATTCAGCGCGTGGCAGTGAGAGGCAGAGCCAAGCAGCTGATATCACTGAACTGCCCCACAAAAATCAATCGCTGGCTGGGCCAGGCAGGAGGTGAGTTCAGGCCTTGAAGACAACACGGGCAAGTCGCTCCTCCTTCACCGGCAGGAGCTGCCTTGCCGTGCAGCTATCTTTCCGTCCAATTAAGAAGCAACGCTAATGAACGCCCTCCTGCCAGAGGGCTGCTGACGCTCGTTGCGGCTGCTGCTCGACCCAGAGGCAAAGCTCGGGGTCTGAACCCAGTGAGTCTTGCCTGAAGCTCCCCTCGACACCTTAGAAATCAGCCTCTGCCGGGGACTTTCTAAAGAGCCAGCTCTTGCCATTGATTTCAAAGGGCTTTTGAAGCATTTGTGATTTCGTATTACAACCCTGTTACGCTTCAAGGCAGAAGTGTCCACGAGGCTTGTTCAAATTCTATTTTTATGTCTGCAAACAAAGGAGCCCTTGATGCCAAATGAGTGACTCTATCCACCAAGTATGCTGGCCTGTCTAAATATGGACATATTAGTAAGCATTTATTTTCATTGTCCGAAAAAGGAGGAATTGCTGCTTCTATTTATTTTTTTTAATGGAGAGAGTTTAGAAAAGCCTTTCGGATAAGGACTTTTTAAAAAAATTTTCCCAAGAAAGTTCACTTTTCTGTCTGTGTGCAATATTGGCCTTGCTTCTGCGACAAAAATATTCTTTCAGGATATTTTGATTATGTCCCTTGAGGGGACATCATCATCAGCTGTTTTCCAGATGTTTTAGTCTTTCTTAATCATACTTTCTCACTAGCCGTGAGATCTGATTCAAAACCAAGGAATGTCATTCCATCCGGCGCAGCTCTTTTGAGTCCCCAGGAAGTGTTTATTTTTGTAGCTTACATAGATGAATTTAATTAAAAGATAAACTGGAATAAATCCATTTAGAATGCGGTTATACGTAAGACAGCAGTTTCCTTCACTGCACTGGCCATCCAGAGCTAGCAGCATTGCTAGGAGGAGATATGCATTCAAGAGCCTATATCATCATCTGCTTTAAGCACCAAGTTGAAATTTGAAGTTCCGGAGTGGGTTGCGCTTGCTGTGGGTTGAGTGATTCTCCAAGGACCTCTACCCCAATAACTTGTCCAGGCTCCTCGTGAGAGAGGGAGGCTTTTCACGCCCCCACACTGTGTGGCAGGAGTCCTGCAGGCTCGTCCTTGCTGCGCGGTGGCCTCCCTCCTCCTCCTCTGTGCCTGCATGGTGCCCTCTCCTCCTATCCCCTGGCCAGCCCCTCCACGCTGCTCGGGAGGCTGCAGCCTTGCCCTTCTGGCAGTGACAGGGGCAAGGACTGCACCAGGCTGCAGGATTGGGGCAAACCAGGGAGTTGTACAGTGATGTTTTTCCGTCCAATTCTTAATTCCTTCCTTCCTTAGTTCCTTAATTGCTCTTGAATTACTTCTGAATTACTGAAAATGGACCAGTAATTGTCAAAGAATGGGTTAGCATAACCCCAGGACAGGCAGCTCCTCCATAGTGTCACTAGCTCAGAGACCATCTTTTTTTTTTTAAGAAGTTCAGAATCTTTGTCCCTTCATCCCTTGTTCACTGCTTTATTTTTATCGCTATTGAATTTCATCCACCAGTTTATTGCCATCATCACCTAGTCTTGTGAGGCCTTTCTGCCATCCTTCTCAGTTGGCCCCTGTCCTGAATAACTTTAGTATCATCAGAAAATGTTCTCACCTTGCTGCTCACCTCTTTGTCTAGGTCACTACGAGTATATTCAACAATGCAGGTCTCAGCAAAAAATGCAGAAGTCCATAGGTGGCTTTCCTCTGTTGAAAAAAGTTGTATTTTGTTTATTTTCATATAGAAAATTATTTGGTATCCACGAGGCTGTGCTGAGGAGTTTTGTTAGGTTTCGTTGGGAAATGCAAGTGTCAGGTCTGCCACCTGATACACCAACTTTTTGGCATGCCAGAGAACTCCCAACAGCCCCCTAAGTCACACCTCCACGCTGCAAAGGTTCATGCTGACCTTTCCCAAACAGATCATATTATTCCACGCATGATCTTATTTGTCCAGGTGTGGAAAGCTATTTAACAGCACGTTAGTCCCTGTGGCCTGATGGATCTCTCCAGGAGCCTGACAAGAAAGTCTCATTTTCTGTATCCGTTGCAGCATTGGTGCACAGCAACTCCTCTTCAAGGCAAGGACTTGCCTTCACCCCAGACACCGAACTTTGGGGTTCACTCTCAAAATCCTTCATTAAGAGAAACTATTTTCAGGTCACCCTTGGAACCTCTGATGTAATTTGTTCCTTTGCAGAGAAGAACTGCTCCTTAATGAATACAATTCTTTCTACACTCTTTTTGTAATGAATAATAACTATTCGTATACATCTGCTCTTAAAAGTAACTTGGCTCTGTGTGTTCCAGTGAGCTGAAGCAGGGCCACGTTCAGCAGGGTCCCAGCTGTGAATGAGGTCTCCACAGATGTCACCAAAGGACTAATGTACAGCCGATGGCCTTTCTGTGCGACTCACAGCACGTGTCTGGCGTACACATTTCCATTCTGAAATTTTACTTGCTACATACAGGGTGGTGTTTGCTAAGCAGCAAAAGAGAATGTATTAAAATTTTTGAAACATTAAGTCCTGACTATTTCCAAAAACAAAGGAGATGGGATTTTTTATTGAAAGGCACTTTTTCCATTACTTTCAGTAATAACCAAAGAACTTTCTTTTCATTGTTCTTACATTAATCCTCCAGGAATATTTACTTTGAGGCATGTTGGGATCAATTAATTACTCTTGTTCTCACTCATAAGGGCCCAAATTCTAAAGGCACCTGAGCAGAGCCAATATTTATGGGCAGCAGACAGGTGTTTACTGGAGAGAGGCCAAATTGCTCAGAAAGGTTTGCAAGTGCTGTTGTTCCTTGGGGGTTCCTGGAAACACATCTGCCATATTTTTTTTTTCTCTCAGAAGGGAAAAAAGATCTTATTTGTGTGGATGTTGAATATAAATATTTTCAAATGGATGCTAAATGTTAGGCTAAAAACCTTGAGTTTGGTCCCATCTCCTAAAATGCAGCTGAAGGAAAAACTCCCTAGAAGGTTTCTACATGTTTTGCTCTGGGTTTCCCTAGTTATCAGCCTCCTGGGATTTGCCCTTTTTGGGGGAAGGATGTGGTGTGCCCCCTTGCTTCGTGGAGCCTGAGGATTTACGAGGTGCCCTTTGGCCAGACTGACAACATGATTTGCCAGCTCCTTTCCACTGCCCCGAACCTTTCTGCCGGGTTCAGCATGGAGGAGCAGCTGGATTGATGCCCTTGTGCCTCCAGCATCCTGAGATGAGCTGAGAGACCCTGGTGCTGACTGTCAATACTGTAAACATTCGGTCCTGGTGGGCTGCTCTCCCCAGTTTGCGTTTTTGCTCATTTTTCCCTTCCTGCTCCATACGTAGACACATGTCCTAACAAACACCCCTACAAACACCTACACAACTCTCATCAGTGGTGTCTAAGCTTACACATTTTGACCGTTTCATCCCTCCCACTCACCCCATTATTTCTTTCTCTTGGAGGTGTGTTGGCAGTCAACAGGGATATTGGGTCTTGTTTATGTGCTGACATCTCAACATCGTGCTACTGTACGAAATCTAGATATGACCCTGTCCTTTCTTGTCCTTTCTAGATATGACCCTGTCCTCCATGGCAGAATCAAAAACAGAGGAACAAACAAAACAGCCCAAATATCAAAATCATCAAGAAGATAAAGTGAAGAATTCTTTTCCTCACTGGGTTTCTACATATGATCCACCTCAAATGGCTGAAGCTGGCAGAGTAGGAATGGGAAGTCTTTCTGACTTTGGGAGGTCTGGGATCATTTGGATGAGCACTAATGTGCTTTCAGCAATCTGAACTGGAGGGAATAAAGACCACAAACCACAAGAAGAAAATATATACTTTGGAAAATAATAATTCCTGTTTTTTGGGTTTTTCAGAGGAAGTGAATGTAGGTAAATGAAGAATGAAATGGTCATGACATTCTTCCATAAGAGTCTCTAGGAGGTATAGCAAAAAGCTAACCTGCAGGTTAGCAGATAACAATACCGTTGCCTAACAGGAAATGCAGACTATTTATTTCTGCAGCATAATTTTGGATATAAAACTACTGTGTAAACCCTACAGAGACTTCATAAAACAGGACTGTGGCAGATACAGGGATTGTGGTCTGTGTTGTACAGACTTTGTTGTTGTACTTAACTTTAAATAAACCTTCTGTTGGCCAGAGGCAGACTCCAGTTTGTTTTCAAAAGAGGAAGTGCAGTGAATTTCTTCATGGAGACTTCATCTATCGTCTTCCTTGTTTTATTTCCCCTTAATCTCGAAATAGATTCTTTGGGTGAAAGTTGATGGTTCCACTTTGTTCGTGGAAAACACAGCGGAACAGGGCAAGGTGAAGTGTAGGAGCTAGTCCAGAAATATGAGATGAAAAAAAATGCATCAGCTGCAAATACTAAACCTGTCAGAATACAAAAATCATCCCTCTCCTTCAATCTGCAATGAAAATGTAACTGAGAATTATGGAAGTGAAATTCCAGGATCAATTGTACAGAAGAAATTGCTTAAATATATGAATTTATGTTAGGAGCTTTTGGAAGGCTGACAAGCAGAAATAATTTGCTAATTGTGCCATATATTTTTAGAGGCTCTCCTCATTTATTATAGTTACATATGCACACACTGATTCTTTTATTATGAAGAGCTGCTTAGTCCACAGAGTACGCCATTTCAACAAGCATGCATTGTAAAACCACTATAGGAAGAGTGTTTTGTGAACAGTTAATGACTTCCTTAAAAGGATAATAGAGTTAACAGTTAAGAGGATGCAAAGCTAAATATGGCCCCTATAAAACTAGATTCCATTAAAAAACAGACGTGCAGGAAGTGTCTAGTTCCTATTGGAACTGATTGTACACAGTTGCATGGGAAGAAATAAATTTAGCATACCGAATTTTACTCCACATCCTTTGAAAGCAAAGAAACTCTCTTGGGCCCGCAAATGTGTGCATCTGGTCTGCATACCCTTACATGCACACACAAACAACGAACTGTCGTGCAATCACTTTAAAGGAAAATCCCTGTCTAAAAGTCAGACCCCAGGCACGCCGAAGCAGTTCAGGACCTGGTTGGCTCAGAATCTGTAAGTCAGGCTCTCTGCTCGTTGACACTGTTCTCATCCAGGAACACAGCCCCCGGGGAGAAAGGAGAGAGAAACCAGCCCCTGTATTTCGTTAGAAAAGTGACTGTATTCACTTCCTCGTATTTGGTCTAAATTGTTTGTCTCTTTGTTTTTTTTGTTTTTGACAAAAAAGATAAAATGATAATGATAAAATTTCCATTGTTGGAATGATCATTTATAATAAGCAGCAACTATGCATTCAGTTTTTACTCAATTTGCCTGATTTTAAGCGATATTTATTTCTGGAGCATTTCAGAAAAAAGATTTGAATCATTTGAATCATCATTAGCATGAAAAGCTAAAAGCAGACAGGAGCCTGAAAATTCCCTTCCAACAGCATTTGCAATGATTTCTTGTTAGTTTGCAAGGTCATGAAAGAATCAATTATTTGCCTCCAGCCATACTCCTGACACTCGCATGTGTAAATTCAAGAAATAACCAAGGAAATGACCCTGTAGAGGCTCAGGACAAATCCCTGATAAAATCCAAGCTAGGTTTGCCTACTGAAAGCTTAAAGATCTAGGCATGTTCATGGACTCCAATCCAAATCTGTTCCCAAAAGAAGACTCATTCGCTATCTACACCCTGAAGCTTCATGTGTGTGCTAGGAGGACACATGGGCTGGGGTCCAGACCACAGGTTCTGACTGCCTAGGATGTCCATCCTCTCACCTGTGAGGTCTGGCACTGGAGAGCAAGTCACTGAGCCCTCACTGTGTGTGACATCTGAGGAATGAGGAAAAATTGGAGGAAAACAAAATTTAAACCCAAATATCCTTGAAACCTGTTAGTCCATACCATGTGAAAAGAATGCCCATTCTTTGGTGTCCAGCCTGTAGTAAGGAAAGAGGTTTAAAATCCAGATTGACAGAACAAAGCAGCAGCTGTCATGCCATGGAAAAGTCCTTCTTTGACCGGTTGGTAACTCGGTATCTCCTGTAGTGGAGGTTTTTCATATTTTAAGAGGCAAATTAAACCAGTGTGACTGACCCATCTGGACTCGCAATTTTAGTAAGCAAGAGAGTAGTGAAAAATACCGCTATTGTGGAGCTGAGGATTTAGAAGATACGGACTGTGTCTTATACTACATTTTTATTGCTACAGATGGTTTTATGTGGAATATTGTGGCTAGCCTGCTGTTTGGGGAGGATTATGCCCAATTTAAAAATCTGAATTTCCAGTCTACAGGTTTTGTAGGAAATAAATAAACAGTTGAAGCTTCAACAAATGCTTCATGAAAGAAATGATCAGAAGGCTCTCTGCTGCGCACAGAATTTACAAACCATTGATCTGTCCCCTTGATCTTTAATGGAGTAGTCTCTCATTACGAATAATGAGACAAAAGTGAAATTAAATGCACTGGTCAGTAGGTGCTACTGCAGCGGAATTATTCTTGTTTTGGATAAAGGTGCCTGTTCCAATCAGTATCTTGGCGGTTCCAAAACTCATTAAACAGCATCAGGGCTGTTTCCATTGGCATCTGTGGCTTTGGATCAAGTCTTCAGAGCAAGAGCATCATCTACCACAGGACACCAAGAAATGTTTCTTTGAAATCAGTTTCCTTCAAAACTCTTATGCACATGTTATATTCAAAGCAGCAGCAGAACTTTATTGAAGAGCACACTGAATGCATTGCTATTCTACCAGCTGGTAAATATTACATATTACTAATTCATATTATGGTTTTCTATGGATTTCAGAAGTTCCTAAGAGCCTCTAGAAAATCTAAAAGCAGCTGCAAGTTTTCTGATTCTCTTTGTGACTGTTTGCTTAGAAAATAAAAACAATTTTCCTGTTCAGTACTACTCAAGTAACAGGAATGTTCTGTAACAAGAATATGTGTCCTTTTGTAGTGTGTTGCTTAGACAATCCTTAGATTCAATTTATCTAGGAAGGACAGGGTGTTACCATATTATGAGGATGACCTCCCTATATCAGCACACCCATGTTACTTCTACAAACTTCAATAGAAAGGAATGAAATTTTAGTTTAATCTACTACCAGCAGCATCAAACTTGTCTTCATGAACACCACTCACCATCAGCTTCCTAAGAGCCCCTATGGAGGGGGGTCCCATGAGTGGAGTCCCCAGTACCTCTTGGCAGGTCCCTTTTGCTGTGCTCTGTCCAGCTGCTCTGTTGAAGAGCTTGGGCCAAAGTCCACCTCTGATTTTTGCACAGCTTATCCTGTGCTGGAGAGGTACCTATATGTTTTTATATACATAAAAATATAGGCAGGTTGTAGAACTGTTGCTTAGAAACCACTTAAAACAAGACTCAGCAGAGATCCGCTTCTGTGAGTGTGAGGTTTAATTTGTTATCATCGTGTAGCACGACCCATTGGACACCTCAGCACTTACCGTCTGCAGGACTCTTGTAGTTTATGACCATCTTCCTTTCCCAATCCAGGGCCTTTTCACCCCTAGTGAAAATCTGCTCTTGCTTTTATTAGCGCACCAGAAGTCCAAGCACATGGAACAACAGTTCTCAGCAGCGTTTCCTCCCCTCCCCCTCGGCATTTGGAGAAGCTGATGCCATTTCTCAGAAAACTTGCCCACCCAAGCCGATCTCCTTACAAAGCCTGAGCAAGGCCCTCACACTTTCTTCCAGCTTCCAGGTGCCTAGGAAGAGTCAGCCTGGTGACTTCCACAACGTCCCTTAAGAGTAAACCCCTGAGCTGGCTCCTTGAATGAACTAGGCAAGAGTTAGGGTGGCCCAAGTAATGCACTCCTAGGAAGACATCTTCAGTGGAGGGTACTCCTGGAGTACCCAGCTCCAGGAGACTCAGTAGGGAGCGTGGTGGCCATCCCTCTTCCACACTAATCCACCAAAATTTTTTTGAATATTCTAGCAATTTGGCCATACTCTAAGGCCACTACTCTCTCCCTTTAACCCTCTACCACAGTTAGCAGGCCTCCTCAATTATTTACCTTCAGAAATGGGCTATATCTTCTTAGTTACTGATTTGGCAAAGCTGTGGGACCACCAAATACCTTCTAAATGTCTGTTCCCCTAAGCAATACTCCAGCAAAGTGCCCTCACCACCTCAAAAGTAGGAACCAGTGAGTCATATCTACTGCTTCCACCATGCGGCATTAGTCACAGCTGCACGGGGCTGCAGTGAGAGATGCAGCCAAGCCTCTGGCATGCATGGGGCTCTCTGGTTGCTTGGGAAGCACTAGGTGGTAGGCAGGCCTGGGAGATCAAACAAGGGTCCTATAGTTGTGTCTACGGCCTGCCGGGAGCCAGTCACAGTGGCCAGGAGGAAGATGTTGACTGCAGCAGTCTCTGTCCAGCCTGCATAAAGCAAACTGCCCATCTGAGGACGCCTGTTAAGCAGGCTGAAGAGGTAGGAAGGGTTCCTGCCTCAACGTGGGCCCGGCATCAACAAGATCTTTCAATAGTCAAATGCTGGTGAGCCCTGAAGGGCCATAAAACAAAGGATGTCCCAGCAGCCCAGGCTCTGGATTTTTGTTAAACAGAGCCCTTGTTTAGAGTCAGAAGCCTGATCAGTATCTAAGGAGATTCTGGAAGAGGACAAGGGGGATAATGTCTGACATGTTCCCTGGGGACAACATCAAGAGCCAGACCTACATGCTGCTGTGATCTCCATTGGCAGCCCGGCTGAGCAGGTTGGTTTTTAGGATGCAGTGCAGCAATGGGCTCTGCCTTTGATGGCAGATGATGTTGACTGTGCACAAAGTGTGGTTGATCCTTCTGCCTTCATCTTCCTTTTATGTTCACCAGCTTTTCCTTACAATTCTTGAATAAAGGCAACATTTGCTAGAACCGGAATAGAAACATGTAATTTTATATACAGAACTTCAGGGAAAAGAAGTATGGCTGTGAAATTAGAGCTGAATGCAACAAGTGGTTGCAAGCAAGGAGCCAGAGCCATAGAGGGAAGGAACTGGAGCACTAAATGCCCTTATCGAGACCTTTGCTCCTTGCTGAACGTTGGAAGAAGTCTTTCTGTCCATGACCTGCTGTGGGTCCTGCTGCTTGGCTGCAGATGTGCTCAGACCACAAGAGCCCAGGCGCTGCAAGGGGTTCCCTTGGGGAACAGCTGACCACATCAATGGACGAGAAGTGCCTCCCACCAGCAAACAGCTGCAGCAGGGCAAATTAGGGGGGTAGAAAATCCCTAAGGTGCCCCAGCTGCACCTCAGCGCCTTCCCACCCACAGGGGTGCCGAGGGAGCACGTCAGGAGCTCGTCAGCTGCAGTTCGGGCTAATCACTTGTGACAGGCTTGCTCAACGCAGGGCAAGCCCTAGCCCTGCCTTTCTCAAAACAGGCTCAATAATGATTAACCTCGGGCTGGTTGAGGAGAAAACAAGCATTAACAAATAACCTTGATTTCCTAATATTCACAAAATCAGTGTTTTCTAAATGTCTATTCTGCTTGCTTTTCTCTGTGCCTGGGAAACACTGGATTTGCTTCACTGCCCCTCCACCTCCTTACTGCAGCTGTATCCTGATGGAACCAGTGGAAACCCTGGAATGACCATTCAGTGAGGCAAAGAGATGTCTGAGAGCTGTCAAAGCTGGCGGGTATATAGCCCCTTTGATGGAACCAAGGTTTCTTGTCGTCCTCTTACCTTATGAATTAATTTGCCATCAGGTCAGTTCAATTACGACTAAAGTGGCTTTTTTTTCCCCTTTCTCAATGATGCACTCTGCAGTGCTGCTCGTAGCCTCGAGGTTTGCAATGGCACGTAAATGGATATTGCCCTGCGAACCGCTTTCTGCCACACAATCACCAGCCTCTCCTCAGCCTTAAAAGCCAGAGCACGGTATGAATTAGAGGCTTTTCCTCTCCATGTGGGGCTCGCAGCTTAGGGTTCTAAATTACACTTTGTCAGCCTGTTAACAAAGCAAGACAGAAGCCCATTAAAAATAAGCTGTAGTTATGTAAGTGTTCACGAGTGTCTAAATATTAATAGCAGGACTCTGCATAATGGTAGTGCTCTAAACAATCCTTTTTAGCCTTTGTGGTTTAATCTTTATTCATATTTTACCCATTAGTTGCCTCTAAGTAGCATGGCTCTTTCAATAACGAGGAGATTGTGAGCAACACTCGCTGAAATTACGGCATTCTTTTCTTTCACTGCCACCATCGAAATCACTGCGTTCCTGGGGCTGTTTTGTCTTTGATATTTTAAATGCAAATGAAGCGCACAACCTGCAGCCGTTGAAACTGCAGAATAAATGCAAACATCCCCGTGCCCGTCGCCTGCCTGTTGTCTGCAGGGGTGTTTAAGACTGCGGCCCACCCACAGAATCACTGCTTAACTCATACCACTCTAATACGCAGTGCTATTTGCTGCTTTCCAAAATGGACCACTAGAGCGATGCTTCACTAATGACCAGGCGATGAAACAGAACGACAAGAGGCAGGAATTACAAGCTCTCACGCTGTTCCCAGCTCGCTGCCACTGTCCACAACTGATGTGTGGTGTCAGGGCTTGGCTGGAGGCCATGGGGTGTATGTCATATATACCAGAACATGCAGCTGCAAAAGAGGGGAATTTCATCTATTTTCATTGCTCTCGCTGTGATACAATCCCCATCGTCCCAGGCCTTTCATCTAAAAAATACACGAGCAATAGCTGGAGGCAAGGGGTAGAATAGTGGCAGGAGCAGTAGAATAGTGGCAGGGTGGTGATTTGTTGTGTCGTGGTGGTGGGATGGACCTTGTGCTTACGCAGATGTTGCAGCCTCTGCCATCCCTCCTTACCTGTCATCGCACGAGTGTTCCTTATGGCAACTACTCTGCCACAACCAGGGGCACGTGCTGAGACCCTGTGTGTGTGGGCAACGCTGGGACGGGTGGCAGGACACAGCTCCCCCCTTGCCGTCTGCTCCATGGGGCTGCCCCAAAGCCAGCTGAGACCACACTGCTGCACGTGGGTATTGGGGAGGACACTTGGGGTGAGGACACGGCACAAACAGCAGCTGGAGGAGGCCATGGGTTCAAGGAGAGATTTGGGCTCTCGGGCCTTATCTGTCGCTCTTGGTGGCAGCTGGAAACTGGGCATCGAGCACTGGCGGTTTGGGTAAGACAGAAACAAATTCCCTAATTATCCAAGGTCTTTGATTCTCAACAAAAACAGTGAGAATCTCATTGCTTCAATATTTTGTAAATAACTGGCTGTCTCAGCTGGTTGTAAGCTTTGGAAATCTGTTCCAAAATGCCCAGCATTTTTTTTTTCATGAGTCTAGATTACTATTATTTGAATAAAACTAACCAAGCAAGAAGGATCTAAAAAGTGCAGAAAGGCTTACAGCAGGAGAAATTACTGCTTTAATTCACGGACTTCATCGTGTCAACCCCAGGATCATTAGGGAGCCAGGGGGCAAATGGCTTTTGTGAAGAAATTCCTCGTCACTGCACTGATGGGCGAGGATATTTCCTAGGGTGAGAGGTAATATCGGAATGCTGTTATTAGAGGTTAGTGTTAATCCCCAGCTGGATTTCAGGAGCTGTGGGCACTGATGACCACACACCCTGTGCCAGTGATTCCTGGTGCGGCACCAGTGGGCGATGCAGAAGTAGCTACTAGTAGCAGAGGGCATCCCAAACTGCGGCCCACAAGCACATCCCACGGTGAATCACATGTTATTGACTCCCTCTCCTGACTTCCAGATGCTAAATTGCTTAAAAAGTTGCTAAAATTACGATCATTGCCTAATATCACCCTTCTATGTGGTGTTCTTGCAATATAATCGTGAGTCATGTGGGGCAATCCTTCCACCCCTGTGACAAAATTATCTGACCTGTGGAGTCATCCATTTCCCCTGCTGCTTTTAAGCAAACTCTCCCCCATTTGGTCAAGGATGTGATTATTAAATCATCAAAGGAGAGGGAAAGGAGCCCTCCTAAGCAAACAGGCCAAATATTTCAACTTTCCCTCCTGTTTGCAGGGCAGCAGGGAGACAGGACAGTGAATGCCTGGTGTCAGCATCACTGCTTTTGGAAATACCTGCATGAATATGCTTTAAATGAGAACGTAAATCTTCAGTCTTATTAACCAAGCTCTCTGGAGCACCACAATGCCCCGAATTAAAGTAGAAAGAAGGAATTAGGGACGCTCACAATGCCTGAACATTATTTGGTTTTGAACATTAGGAAATCAGACATTAAGACATTAGCAGAGGCAGACATTAAGGAAATCAATAACAAATAAAAAGCCATCTTGGCTTATTGTGACGAGGAGTTTTGGCTGCTAACGGAGCACTCAAGCAAGGGCACGTTCGGAGGTTTAGCTTGGTGGTGGGTGACACTGAACATTTCCAAATCTGCAGAAGGGTCACAAAATGACACATTTTCACAGCAGAAGCCTAGAAACAGTTAGAACACGCAGTATTTGCACAAGGTAAATATTTTCTCTTTGTATTTGTGCATCTGCACACAGACTCCCAAACACACACACACACACACATATGATCTTGCTCAAAGCTACCTAATGCTACAAGAAATCAACATATTTAATCCATTTTGAGTACTCTGAGTTCAGTTGGCTATGAACTGTGGAATTATATTACTGACATTTTGACAGTATTTGGACAACTGTTGATGCCTAGGAAAATCGTTTGGGAGTTTCATGAGCCGTGGAACAAATGTGGCTTCACAGCAGAAATGCATTGTTTTCTATATGCCATTCTCTCCTCTTCTCTTTAAAATACTTCAGCCATCTAATCCGGGATCAGAAATGACACCGTGTCACTTAAATTGCCAATCACACAAAGCAAGTAATGAATAGCGAGTGACTGAACCAAAAAAGTTTGTGCACAGCCCGTAATCGGAAAATCATCTGCCCAAGCGTTTCCGTGAATACTCGTGAATAACAACTGCATTTTAAGAAATTGGGGTGGGCTCACAAACTCATCTGCTAACCACAAACCAGGCCTAAATATTAACAGCTCCTAGCAACAACTCTGGCTTTAATATTAAAGAAAATTCAGACCACGTTACCTAGAATGTACTGGTTGGGGAGACACCAACTTCCTTCTCCTGTGTGCCCAATATTTTGCCCGATCCAAGATTTTGCTGTCCTTTTCCATGGCACCAGGATACCTCGAAACTTTCAGAGGTTTCCTGGACTTTTGCTGCAAATTCTGGTGAGAAGAAGTTGCTTGGGACATTGGCAGGAGGCGCAGGGAGGGCGAGGGAGGAAGCAGAGCTGCAGGAAGAGTTTGGGAGAGAAACTTCAGCTCAGGGGCACAGTCGTAGAAGCAAGAGCTATCACCCAAGTAAGGGTTGAGTTTTTGTGCCTTACGGTGTTTCTATAAACCAAATTTCGACCTCTCCTTATCATCGTTTGTTACATACTGCCTGCAAAAGCCTGCACGAGGAAGCAAGGAGTAGTTATGTTTTTCATCAAATATTGTCCGCCAGAAATAGGTTTTATTTCCTCGTCGGCTTCCAGTCTGTGTTAATAAAACGGAGTGAAGGTGATTGCTGAGCAAAGGCAGAACTAGGGAGAGCAGCGGGCAGCTGAGACATTGTGAGAAATGGGGTGTGTGTGACGGACCTGGGCCGCAGAGCGCCCTTGGGATCCCATGCCGCGCCATCGCTGTCCACACGTCACGTGCTTCCCACCTCTCTAATGAAAAAGAAAAGGGCAATATTTGCTCTTTGAAATCCTTGGAAACTCTGCTAGAATAAACTCTCTAATCCTGTTTGAACAAGCGTGATTTTATATTCTGGGTGCGTGGTTTGAGTTGCATTACAAACCCCCATAGCCGCTCGTTTGGAAAAATGCTCGGGACTCAAATACATCGAACAGCTAAAACCAAACTCTGTTTACTTTTCTGATTAGATTAAAAGCATGTTGTTTAAAATGTTTACAAAATTGTCAACATGCAACAGGAATTCCCTATGCAACCGGAGCAGGCTTTTACAAAGGGCTTTTAGGACCTTCTCAAATTGTTGCTTGGCGGTCATGGTAATTCGATCATATTAGGAAGAGCGATCTAGAGATACTTGTTGTGCATGAAATGCTCCAAGGCTTTCTTCTCTAATTTGCCGGGTGTTCCCATGCATCGTGCTGTACCCAGTGAGAAATTTTGATTTAGAGCTACTACACACTTTATAGAGCAACCAAACTGTCCTGAGGCCGTAGGTGAAAACTTCTCGTAGCCCTTTGGAATTACACAGGGCAGCAAGTTCCCCTAATCTCCCGGCTCTGTGCAGAGAAGCGGCTCTCACAGATGACTCAGTGAACACATTTACAGTTTGTCACTTCCAGTTCCATCAGTCTGTGCATGTGCTCGGCCATAGGTTTAGAAAAACATGCTTCTAGCTGAAAGTGTTGTTTGTGTGACAAAATGCCCCGCGCCTTGGTTCACCTTTTAGCACCTGCCCTGCCCGGACGCAGGCACCACGCCATGTAAAGATTGCTGGGAAACAAATCCTGCGGGTTTTGGCTTTGTATTGCGTTTTTCACACTTGGGTCATCTAAAGCTGTGGAGCAGATTCATCAGGTGGTAGCAACTGCACAACCATATTGTGCAGGCCTGGCGGCTCGGGGGCCTCTGGATGCCCCTTCCAGCTTGTTTAGCAGACGGAAGGAATTTTGGCTGCATCGCCGGGGTTACACATTCACTCTTCTTTCCTGAGCAATGCCATGGGATTGATCTCTGACCTGGAGGGCGACGCGGAGGCGACCTCCACCTCTGACCTCCTGCTCCGCACGGCGCCCCGCTGAGTGACCGGGGGCCGCGGCCGCCTCCAAGCAAGGGCCAGCCCTGAGGCAGGACACGGCTGCCTTGGCGGGAAAGTGACAGCCCAGCGAGTTTGAGGCAAATTCCTCCAGTCTCCCCTTTTTGGTTTTTTTTGAGTTTTAAAGCCAGATATGGTGTTGCAAAACAGGCATTTCTGCCAACAGCCCCCAGCTGCTCGGCAGGGTCAGGGGAATGGGAAAATCAAGCTGGAGCCCCTGTTCCTGTGTGGTGTTTGTGCCTCTTCCTCCCTTGTGCATCAGGAAAGGGACTACCTGGTATCCATCTTGAAGATATTCAAGGGCTGGTGTTGGGGGTAGAGAGGCGGGGTGAAGATTGCAAAAAAACCAAAAAAAACCAAAAAAAAACCCCCACCCTTAAAATCCATAAAGGTCATTCTTCATTGGGCCATAGACCACCTGGGTTTCCTTTGGACCCGCCTTGCTGACATCCATTTCTATGGGCTAGTCATGACCTCCTTTTCGCAGGTGCATAGCTTTGGAGAACTCCTGCAGGAAAACCTGTGGCTTCCCTAAGGTCTGAGTTGTGGCACACAGACCTTCCAAGGCCATAGCGGGATAAGCAGCCACTTATGGCTCCCTTATGTCTCTAATCTCAGTTATTACCTGCTTATTCCTCATTCTTTGGAAACTTATTGCAAAGCTCATACAGATGAGCACCACCACTCACTAGGTCATAGCTCTAACGAAAATCCTGTGAACAATTTCTCTCTCTCTCTAGCGCTTTTTTATGTTGGCTACAGAACTTTGGGGTGAATCTGATTTCCATTAAAAAGGCATACTGCACATCCAGTCGGTTGCCACCATTTGGTACATCTTTCTAATATTCTTCAAAGAGCAGGTCTGGACTAGAAATATGTAACTTCAGAAGCACAGTGTGTAGGATAGTCGCTAACAGTTTCACCGAGGAGTTGTATCCTGGAGGAGTATTTTTTCTTTATTCCTTTTGGTTGTTGTCATGACCATAAAACCCATCAAGTTCTTGCAAGATATTTGAGGGCAAGGCCAGACTGTGGACCTCATGGCATACCTGGAGGGTATCTCAGAAGAGCAGGTTCGTTGAGAGCAGCATGGGGACCAGCCGCGCTCGTTGCATTTTCCTACGGTGCTGCTCTGTGGCCTGAGCAACTCCCAGGCTGTCACGCCAGGAACAGTGCAGGTCAGAGGCAGAAAAGCACATTTTACAGTGAGATTTTATGAATGACGATTTCTGCCATCGCAGAAAGCTGGGGTGGAAGGATGCTGCTCTTGGACATCGCTGTGGAGGAAGCCTCACTGTGCCACGCTCATGAAGTCCGTCAGCTTCTTTCTGCTCCCCTCCACACCAGCCATTCAGCAGGTATAAATTCAGGGTTTGGGCGTTTTGGATGTCTGTAATCCCTGCCGTGGAGAGGACCTGCCCCTCCGCAGCTCACCCGGCCCAGCCGTGGGTGCCGTGCAGCCCTTCAGAGGTGGCCAGAGTGCCGCAGCATGCAGCCTGCACCCACCCCGAGGCAGCAAACTCGCTCCCTGCAGAAGCATCTCTGTCTCCCTTCTCCTTATCTTGGCGCCTCGGGACAACACAGAGCCAAGCAATAGCACGTTCTGCAGGAGGCTTTTCAGCTGCCGGTACCTGAGGGGCTTTGAAATCAGGCCGTGTTCATTCAGGCCTATCTCTACAGGCGTGACTAAGTGCAGGGGGCTGGCGGTCAGGCAACTCCGCCGCTGGACGCGCGACTCGCCTGGCTCGAGCTGCCTTTCCCTGGAACCGAGGGGCTCTGCTGAGGAACCTGCGCTTCGCAGGGCCGTGTGAAAGCATTGGATGTCAGGTGTTCCTCAGGCAGAGGGTTACGTTCACAGAGCTTCTTCCTGATGCGATGGGAGAACACCAAGAGACGGCAAGTTTAATTTAGTCTCTTAATAGCATTTATTTAGCTTTGCTTTAGTAACGGGTAGGAATAAGTACCTTAGAGTCCAAGAGACTCTAATCCTTTTAGACACTCAAGCTCAAGAGTGGGGTGAATCTCCAAATGTCGTGTAAAAGCAGCGAGTTACTCAGTGCTGCTCGGAGACGTGCAAAAGGCTGGGAATGGAGTTCCCTGAAAGGACTCCTTCCTTCCTGCCTGCGCCTGGCTCAGCGGTGTTTTCCCCTCTGGCCTTTGCATACTAATGTGTGTAAGAACAGGCACCATAAAGACAGGACTGAAACAGAGTGAAAATTAAATTATCCTTGTATCTATAACCCATTCTCTTCTCTGAAAATTTTGTGTGCAGCAAGGGATATTTTGCAAAATCTGCACTATGATTGTCAAGGCTGGACAACACACTGCTCCAAGCTGCTGAAAAGGCATCAGGCCCTTCAGCAATGGATTTATCAAAATGCTTAAGTAAATGCTTCTGAAAGTGAAGGGATATAATTTGTATCCTTCGTAACATGGGTTCTTTCTGAGTTAAATAATAATATAGGATTCTTGAAGCAAGTAAGTTCTTGGGTCTACTGCTGTCACTGTTCTTGTTCATCTCAGGGAATTTTGAAGACTGTAGCTGCTTAAGATTTATTTCCTTGTGTACTCCTGGAGAAAAGTTCATGTTAGAAAACAAGGACTTGAGCTGTGGCAGATGGTGCTATTCTGGAGAAGAAATTAGGATTTAATAAAGATTGTAATAGTGTGAACCAGATGTTCATCTCACATTTTATCTTTGAAAAGATTTGGGCGGATGCCAGGTAGATACATATGTGCATCACAGATCCTGAAAAAATACACAACTGGATCCCTAGGGGCTCATTAAGGGAGGAGTAACTTCTTGCAAGACATCAAACTCAACTAAAAGAGCAAAATCTGTTTAAGCTTTGACTGAATATCTCTTAGGAACTCCCTTTCATCATTTACACGGACAGAGAAGCATTTCCACAGAATAAGAGCTGCAGTAATCTGAGTATCTGCATTTCCAAGGAAAACAGTGACTCTGGTTTCATCACATCATGTAGGTATCTTTTGGAAAATAACGCTTAAAGTAAAGAAAGATTGTAATGATATCTTACTCCCTTTGGCTTTTGTCTCGCTCTGCCCTGATGCCTGTTGGGATGCAAATGCAAGTTCCGAGGTATAGTCAACATCATTTTTAAGTGCCCTAAGTATCCAGGCTTACAAGCAAAGCCTGAGTATGGCTACATGTATGGTATCCTTGGATTGCTCCTGTTGGATGGCCGCATCTCCCTCTTCAGTGGCTTGACCACCGTTTCTTCCCCCATGGTGGAGAAGGCCGTTCTCCCCGCACAGCCACAGGCCCAGCCTTGGCTACAGACTCGTGACTGAGCAGAGCAGGAGGTCGGGGCTCCCAGTCTGCTACTGATGCCTTGAGGCACTTGAACGTGTGCCTGTTGCTCCTCTGCGTGTGCCCTGCGCTCTGTGCAGTCTCTGACTCCCCGTGCAAGCTTTCCATGCTCTGGTGGGTGGCTTTTCCCCTCGGCTACCCTGAGAGAAGCACAACTGACCTCTCTTCAATACGTGGCTCTTCCTCTGTTCATCCACCACAGCTGGCCAGGAGCAAAGTGACCTCACGTGACTGGAAAAGAGTAATCTTGACCTCGTTTCCATTTTGCACTTACAGTAAACAGGTCCTTGTTCTCAACCAAGGTCTTCTGCTTTGTTATCTTTACCTAACAAAAATACATTTTGCCATAGTAAAACAACTCTGGATGGATAAATGGCTATAAATGCCTTCCCACGCAGCTGTTAGGAACTTAACTGCTTGCAGCCCTGCACTCATTCAAGGTAATGTAAGCTACCATTGGTGTCTCTAGATGACTTTATTTTTATGTGGAGGGCTGTTTACAAAAGAACACGTTCACAAGGTGCCAATGATGGCAGCCACGTTACTGCAATTAGAGCAGAAGCCCATGGTAGGATGTAATATTTATCATCAGCTCCTCTTGTTATTGTAAAAGCTGTCAATTCTGCACACATCTGCTAAAGATGTTGTTAATCAATGACTTGTAAGGTGATTATTTAACGTTGTGCTGTGTGTCCCCATGTATCTATTTGTGTGGGAGAAATCCAATTAAAAATGCATGAGGTAAATAGCTGCAGGGTGTGAGGGAGATCCTGTAGCAGAACGGCTCCTGGGCCTGGGCTGCAGACCTGGCCCCTTGTGGAGGCGGGTGCAACCTGAGGGCTCCATCCTGTGCTCGGGGCCAGCGAGCTCCTGCTGCTGCCGGCATGAGAGTGGAGCAAGGACCGGGAGCTGGCTCTGCAGAAGCCCTGATGGACCCCAGCTTGCACTGCCAACCCCTCCTCGTCCAGCAGCAAAGAGAGCCCCTTGCTGGCCCCACAACCCGACTTCCAAGGCAGCCACTACCTCCGGCTGAGCTCAAGCCAGCTCTGCTCCTGCACTGATGGCCAGACTCATTGGTAGCTCGTTGGAGCTGGGCAGCTGCCTGCTCTTTGCTTCCAGGTTTTATGAACAAGGATTTTGTCAGAGAACTGCAGCGACGGCCGCGGGAGCATGTGTTTCGTTAGGCTTGCTCTGCTTTCAGGCCTCCTTCACGCAAGCTGGCAAGGAGACCAAGTGGGAATGTGTAGGAGGGTCTCTGTTATTGTGAAGATAAAACCTCTGATTTCCTGTTGTTCTCCCTCTAGCACTTGTGTGAATCTCTGCATCCAAACAAACCGCAGAAGTAAGGATGCGCAAGGCCAAGTGAGGCACATCAGGGAAGTGCACGGGAAGGCGTCCTACAATAAACCCGAGGCAGAGGTAGCTGCCCGTGTCCTTTCCCTGGGCACGACACTTGTGTTTCCAGCTGCTGCCAGGGACTCAATTCCGCAGCAGTTTTTACTGCCAGAGCTCAGGGTGGACTGTCAGAAGAGCTTTGTAATATGTTTGCATAAACATAAAAAGTGCATTAATTAATACAATTTTAATTGAGCAGATGATCTATGCTACACACACTTAAATTGCTTTACAGCTGATCTATGTCAATTTATTTGCTATTAGGCAGTTGTAAAACAATTAAATACGTTCACACAGGCTCTGCTTGGTAGGAATCACAAGACTGATTCACAAACTGCTTGCAGCTACATTCTAGGTTTGTGTGGACAAGATCTCTCCTCAAAGCAGCTAGGTGATACCGGGTAAACATTACACTTATCTTTTCAAGATTATTGTTTTCTTGTGGCTCAGATACAAAACTGAGCTACTGGCACTCGGTTCTGGAATAAAATGTTGTAGCTTGAAAGTGCCTCATGAGTTCGTGCTGAGTTGCTGTACCTTGCCATTGGAGCAGGTGAGGAGTGTGCAGAGATCATCATTGATATCCACGGCAGCTCAGCTGATGCAAGGTTAGCTGCTTAACAACTGAGTTGTCTGCTGGAGCCCTTGAACTAAAATAAAGACTGTCCTCATTGACAGCAACTTCTGTGTGTGCAAAAGCACAAGAAAACTCATTTAAGACTTTATTCTTCTCTGAAATTTTTAAGAGTCACTCCAACCCCACTGTGTTGCTAATGTGTCCTTCTTGAGCTGGAAGTTAAATTATTTAAAAATGTTTTTCATTACATAAAAAGAAGAAAGAATGAGAAATTAAAAGTGCCACCACCTCACAATAGCAAAGAATTCGGAAAGGAAATGAAGATTTTATTTTCTAATGTGAACACATTTGCATGGTTTTCCAGCTTTCCTATGCTACTTCAGAAGCATTGCAGCTTGTACTGCCAAGACAATCCTACTTTTGTGAAGGATTTCATAAGAATATTAACAAATCAGGCTGAGCTCTCTAAAGTCACTTCAAATCACTTGAAAGGGTGTGCATCAGTGGTCGAGGACCTTCCAGCACAAGACAGGAAAGCTGCTTCATTGCCAATCAAGAGGCAGCCAGGATTCCAGCTGGGAATATCAGCAAAGTCATATACATAAGTCATGTGGGTATCTCTAGGATTTAAAAAAGACAATGTTGTTCTTCTTCCTCATGCCCGTCGCTAACTTTTAACACGGGAAATTCGTACTGAGTGTAAACTATGTTCAGAACATTCCCCACTGTTCACTGATGCCAGACTGTGTTGTCCCCTGATATCTAAACCGAAAATCTTATGAGACAAAAGCAACATCTTTTCTTGCGCCTAAAGAGAAGTTACCACATTTCAGGCAATATCTAAGCAGACGTTTGAGGCAGTGTTGGTGTTTCTCAGCCTTGTAAGGCTGCTTCTTCACCAAGGTCCTGCACTCTGTCCTGAAGGACTCGGACACAGCTCTGTGTCTATTGCACATTAATATGCCGGCAGGGCTTGATCCTGCAGACAGGTATGCAAGGGAAGTCACTCACAGAGTGGTCCCAAGGACACACACAGGGGATGCTCAAGGAGTTTCCATTGCTCATATGGATTCCCATTAGCAAAATTTGGCCTTTATAATTACTTGTGATTGTGTTAACTGCCCCACAAAAAGAGGGGAAGGAAGAAGGCACCCACTGCCTTTTTCAAGGTGTAGGAGTTAATTTACACTCTACTGCATGTTAGTCTTTTTTTTTTTCCCCCACTGCTTGCACCCTTCACCCTCCCTTCTATCTTCCCGTTTCCTTCCGCTGCTACAAAGCCCTTCAAAGATCAAAGTCATCATTGACCATGAGCTTGCACAATGTTGCTGCTTTGACACTGGATGGGAGCCAGCTGGCGTGGGTTAAAAACCATCATCCGAATCTGTTTAATTACTGTTCCCAATGCAGTATTTTAACAAAACACTGGAATGGACACAATTCCAGCAAGCCGATGCCCAGTGATGGGGCACTGCAGAAGTACAGCCATGATATTGATGCTGGCTGTTTTAATTCCTTCTTATTCCATTTCTTAATAGAATCCACTTTTCAGCCTGTTTTGAAAAGATGTCTTTGAAAGCCAGTCTCTGAGATTTTCCTGGCTTTAGTAATAATTTATTACTAAAAAAGCCCATGTAGATTTGAAGTGAAAGAACACTGCTCACAGAACAAATGTTCCTTCCACCAGCACTCTCCCCATCTGGTACCTGTTGCTGAATGGGGAAGTTCTCTCAGCTAGCCTTGAACAGTAGGGGTAGCATGATGATTGGCCACTCCAGGCAGTGTCTGCAGTTAATCCAGTGATATAAATCCATTGCTATTTCTTCTAAGCCTTCTTCTGACCTTTGATTATGTGACTTCACTTCAGACCTTGCCCAGAACTGTTGGGCTGGTCCTCTTATACTTTCTCTGCATTTATCCCTGATCTGTCATTGCACATTCTTGCTGACTACAGTGGGAACACACATAGCAGAGGCCTGGTCATAGGTACCCCAGGTTCTCCAAGGTCCCCTGCATTAAAGGACCTTCTGCTGTGCAGCTCTCTGACTAATAGTAGGGACTTCCCAACCAGCCAGAATCTTAACAAGCTGTGGCTGGTAAATATGATAAAGTGCCACCTCTATGAGCAATAGCTTTGCACAGGGACAGTCACACTTAACCCCACAACTCCGCCTAGTACCCCGCAACCAAATCTTCTGTCCTCCTTGAAGTGTGCACCCTGGACACCCTGCAGATCATTCTCTGCTTCATATCAAAAAATCTGCAGCTCTGATGATTCTGTTCACATGGTCTTCGTGATGACAGAGAATTGATCTTTCTTAATCTTCTTGATCAGAGAACAGATCCCAAAAATTCCTGGTTGTATCATCTGCACTATTGCCTAAAATTTTACTACAGATTAACAGTCACAACTCTCCAAACAAGTATATCCAAACTGTAAAAAAATGAAGACTGCATAGGACAAGAAAGTTCTAAAGTCTTCTAAGTATCTGGGGTACTTAGCAGAAGAGGATCCAGGCCAATGCACTATAGGCCTTGCTGTGCCACCCAAGCTGGAAGTGATGTCAGTCAGGCTGGGATGCCATCCACGGAGGGATGTAATAAAGCCTGTGTCTGGCCTAAGCACAAATTGTCCCTATTCTCAGGACTGAAACTGTTATCACAACCAGTGGTGACATGTACATGTTAATCTTCCTAACACCTAGGAACCAAACCGCAGGTGTGCAAGGCTTGGTGGGGATGACAAGGCAGATCCTGCTGCTGAGTCCATTGCTGTCCCGAGCCAAGGAGCTGTTCCTGCCCTTCTGCAGCAGCTCTCTCCTTTGGCAGCTCAAGAGAATATGAATAATTCTTTTGAGCTTCTGCCACCATTCCCGAAGTGTGATCAGTAGCTGATAATGCCAATAACCTAGTCTGAACCGTCTCCCGCTTCAAGAAGCCAGGTTTCAACAAGAGGAAAGAAGCCAGGGTGTAGGGGGCATTCGAAAGGACATTCCTCTTCACACCATACTCTGTGATAGGAACATAGTCACCCCATCAGATCACAGCGTGGTCTTGCATGCAGTTTGGGTGTCAGAGACATATTGTCCTGGTCTCATAAGGGGGATGCGTGCCCCATCTTGCCTCTGCTCTAAGTCAAGTGATATGCTCACAGGGTACTTGCTGATTTATATGACAAGAGTATCTTCTTGTCCTGCTCTGTGTGTTACCGCACGTAACAGATGCAAGAGCCCTGTCTCCTGCTGTCTTGCTACAATACTTTTGTCTGTGCCCGTGAGGCAGAGCCCAGGTGACACACGAGGCAGAACCATCTTGTCTCCCTGAACATGCTGCCACAAGCAGAGCAATCAAAATGTGGCAAAAGAGTGGGAAACCTGTGATCTGCAACACCTGACTACAGTTGCCTTGCTAGTAAGTTCTGCTGGGGGAGGAAGAGCCTGAGACTCTTCCAGGGTTTGAAGAAAAATACGCCAACTCTTTTCAGCTCCACAGAGCTGCAGCAGAAGGGGGTAGACAGAGGCTCCCGCACCTCAGCCATGCATGAGGGTCACCGTGGAGGGCATATGGACACGGCGTGGTCGGTCATGCCCGACACCCAACGGCCTGGTGCGGACACGCCATGCAGTGGGTCCTGCAGCAGCAGTACCTCCCTCGTGCCTAACTATACCGTGACACGGTGCTTTTGGTTCTCAGTGATGCCCCTGGTGCCTAATAACCCTCACAAAGCCCGAGTATCGAGCAGGCGAGCTGGAAGGGGCTCTTCAGGCTCCAGGGAAGCTGTTCCGCAGGCATGAGGCTGCGAGAGAAAGCGAGAATGAGAAACTGCAGGGAGTGCATAGGGGAGCATGAGCAGGATGGGATGGGAAAGGGATGGCACGTTTGGGTTTCTCCCTGTATCCTATGGCACCCTCCCAACCTGGAGCAGTGCAGATGGTCTCCTGCGCTCACTGATAGCTCCTCTGCATAACATATCTTAGTATGCTTCATTTCCCCCATGCTGCATTTAATGAAGGGTTAATGAAGGGGCTCTTCAGGTTTTTTTTTTTCTTTTTTTCTCAAAAATATAGCAGATGCTTCAACTACTTGGTCATCTTATCTCAGTAACTGCAAAACTACGCAGGGATTATACTGATGATGAGGTTAAACCCTGCCCTTGGAAAGGTCAAATGAGAGTTTAATCACTGACCTGCCTGGAGCTGGGATTTCCTCCCCGTTTTCCAGTAAGAGTTTTAGCACTTTAATTACATGTCCGGGTAGAAGGACTGCACATGAGGCTGCTCTTGTGCTGTTTGAGCTTCGCTATTTCTGAGCCCAGTTTGACCTAAGAGATGAGCTGGGAGTGGAGGGGAGGAACGGGGGACAGGCTGGGCAGGAAACAGAGTCCAGTGAACTCTTACAGACCTTAACCAACTGGGGCTGGCTGCGCCTCAGCGCGGACGACGGGCCGAGGGGCAGGGTGATTTAGTTTTTCTGGACCTGTTTCACCTCTCTGGATGTGTAACGTGTGGGGTTGGCTTCCTTTCCTGAAGAATGTAGCCCTTCCCAAACCGGCTTTCAGAGTGATCATCCATTTATCTGTGGCTCAGCGTTTGCCTTCTCTGCATTCACAAATTTGAAATTAATTCCCTGTACGACATAGTATTTAATGAGTTTGTCTCCTGAGCTCTGCAAAGCATTTAAAATCCTTTTGATGGCATTTTCTCTTTGGTAATTAATGTCTTATCAGTGAGTTTTGCTAAGAACAATGGCCTGATTCTCCTCCAATGCCATTTTACATGTCTGTAGCTTCGCTGACTGCAAATGAGCTATTCCTGCTCTGCACAGGGAGAGGGGAGAATTAAGACCTTAAGCCTACCACTGTTTAATCGCATGCTTTGAACTCGTTTTCTCTCATTCAGAATCTGTCCTTCGCAGTACCACATAATTCCCGTTTTACTTTCATTAGAAAGTTGGTCACTATTGGGATGTGGGCATGTGACCCTTTTGAGATCAGAAGCCCCAAGCTGGAAATGCTCCAGTCTCCCATGGTCCCTGGCAAGAGGCTGCCCCACACCACAGTGTCTTGTGGCACTAGGTGGTGGCTCTTTGCCTCTTCTGGGTGTTAGACAGCCCCTTAGGGGCTGCCTCTACATACATTTATATACATCAGTAATACGAGTATTTCATGTAACCCCTAACAAGCAACCTCTTCTATGTACCTGGTGAGTTTGCAATTACACACAAAAAAGAAACGCTCGAGAAGTGAAGACTTCTTTTTCAGCATGAGAAGCCCGGCTTCAATTTTACATAACATGACCAGACCGTTGACTTTCCTTGTACTGCACACTGCTTTGTTTTGATATTCGCAGGATGTGTATCCTGAGATTGGAATAAATATACTGAAACATGTATGACCTGGATGCATTTTTTTTTCTGGCTCTGGATCCAGTTCCATCATGAGAAGGTCAAAACAATGTCAACAGATGGAAAAACAGAAATGCAAAAACCCAAGCTTGACCCAATGAGGCTTGACAGAGACAGAAGCCCACTTGCTGTTAGAATATAAGTATATTTTAAATCTATTTATATATTTACATCTCAACAATAAACATTACCAAGTATGAGCAGGCAACAGGTATTCTGTATTAAACAGATTATTATTAAACGGATGCTATATTAAAGTGCTTTCACTAATTATACACCAATCTAGACTAACTTCAGTATATTATATGGGCAAAATCCTGCAATATCTATTTACTCCCCCATGCTGGTAGATGATAAGTTCATCGAACAAGCGCTACTCATAAGTAAAGTTTTCCAAGGCCAGGTAATAGAAATCTGTTAGCTGACATGTGACACATTGTGCATTATATTTAAACAGCAGCACTAAGAAGACCTTTGTTGCAAGAACATTTAAGCCACAAAGCAAAGCGCTCAGAGTCGAGAAACGTCGGAGCTAAGGTTGTCCTTGAAGCTAATGCCCTACGATACCATCTTTAATTACAATCTTCCATGTCTTTGTCTCTGTAGCTTTCAACTTCTGCAACAAAATGCTGCCTGGGCCTCCCTGGCAGGATTATCTTGCACTGTGCAGCCTAGTGCTTATGCTGATCAGCCAGGGGGGACGGTGGGGACAGGCACCTTCCCGCAGCGCGTTGCTGGCTGCGGAGGAACAGGGGGTCTGAGGAGCAGGGACGTACATGGAGGTGTAGCAGGGATCAGGATGTGACAGGTCCTGTCCTCACCGAGGATGCTGCTCGGGCCCTGGCATGCCCGATCCATTTATTCCCCCTTAGTCAGCTCTTCTTGCCGCCGTTGCTCTCTCCTTCCTCTGTATTTGAATGGAATTCCCTTCTCTCCCTCCTTGCCGGCGAGCCACACACAGCAGACCTTGTCTTGCAGGCGCGGAGGGGAAATCTGCAAGGAGCCCTTTTATTCGGAGACCAACCACATGGAAATTTCTGTGGCTCGCAGCTGGAGCGTGCCCGGCGTCGATGGGATTTCTACATGGGAGAATTTAACAAGTCTCTGCCGAACGTGTGCAAACTGCAAAGGCAGCAGTGCTTATAGACGGCCCAGCTCTGGGAGCAATTTCACAGGTGTGCTGAAAAGGGCATTTCTGGTGTTTGGGCAGCTCCTTTCTCCAAATTTTTATTCTTTGCTTCCATGCATGGAGGTCCTACAGTTTCTGAAAGAAACGTTTGAAAGAATTTGGCTTCCCGTAGACAAAATAACATACTTTCGCCTAACCTTGATCTTGGAAAGAGAGGCACCATTTTAGATTAAACTTGCAAAACAAAAAAATAAAACAAAACAAAAATAAAGTCAGCCAGAGGCTGCTATCCAGCCTAGGAAACTCAGCTCAATGCATTAAACTTTGGCAAATGTATAAGCAACTGACAACAAGTTATAATAATGAAAAAGTGTTGGGCAATCTCCACACCTATAATTCATTACTCCTACACATTTTAAGATAATGGAAATTACTCATGTTCATCAGGAATTCAATGGATGCCTCTGTTATTACTTGTATTATTCAGTTAGCAGCAGCAGCCAAACGCAGGTCTAACTGACGTTCATTAACTTCAGCAGAACACTTGGCAGAATGAAAATCCATTCCAGTTGGGCCCTCCTGTATTTCTCGCCGGATGCTCTGCATACAAACCGTAGCCACGATCCCATCTTTGGGGATAACAGACTGAATCCACGGTGCGTTTCATTTGCAGGGATTGTCATGTATGAGGCGCTTCCAGGTATGCAAATTTCCCAGGCAAATACTGAGCTGTGGCTCTAAATGAAACTCGCAGAGATAAATCTTTTGTATTTTAAAAGGCCTTTTTTGTTCTTGTTTTTCTAATAAGAAAGACTATGTAACGCGCACGGCTAGAATAGCAGAATTTAGGCAGAATATACATAAATTCTACCTTACTCAGGAGGCCAGCACAAACTGACTCACTTAAGTTCCTTCAGAAGTTATTATTCAGAGCCACAGTCAGGAATATAAAGTATCTCCTCCAAGACGGATAATTCTGAGGTGTCTCTCACTGTCAGTATTGGCTCACTGGCAAATCTGCTTTGCTTTTCCTGTCTGCAAAAGAGACCTCCAAATCAACAGGGCACTTTAAGCACATGTTTATTTTATATCCAAACATTTCAGTGACTTCCTGAATGGCAGGGAATTAGATGGCCTTAGGAGCACTGCCAGATCGGGATTTCAGTGCGATCCTCAAACACGGACGCGCGGACGGCACGGTTCGCCTGTCCGCCTCTGCACCGCTCTCGCAGCTCTCCGAGTGTGAACGTGGTCTGGAAACCCTATTAATGCGACTTGCACCATGTCAGATGCTATTTCAAAATCCCAGCAACCTCTCCTGAAGCATTCGTCTCTCCCGCTTTTGTCTTCCTGATAGCAAGGTCCCAAAGCCTGTGTTTATCTTTGCATCTCCTGGTGTTGCTGCTCTCTCCCTCTGCTCTAAAACAACAAACACAAGTTCACTTCATTTGCCGGCTGCTCCCGGCCTGGCTTTATCCTGCCCATCATCTTGTACGCGGCACTGGGATCGCTGCTTGCGCTGTGCCAGCAATGCAGCCCCTGCCACCTCTCTTCCCCTGGGCTCTTCAACATCCTGCTTCTGAAGCAAAACCAGACAATGTCCCAGGACGTGGGCTTTGGGATACAGTTGCCTGTGGATATATTTTCACTGTTAAGAAGTGACCCACGCGCAAAACTTATCAGTAACAAACTACTAAAAATTAATGCTATGTCCCCAAGCTTCAGGAGACTGTGGTTTAAATGGTCCGAGTAGCAACAATCCCATCTCACCATTCCTCTGAATTCAAGTGAGAATTTGGAAATGGATGCGGCTGACAGCAAGTTTTTTGTTTTGTTTTGTTTTTGAGATAGGCAGTTTTATTGCTGTTAGATTAGAAGCATAAACATCATCAGTTTGAGAAGGTGGTGCTAATTCTCACACTGAACTTTCCTACCAAAAGGTTTCTTTCAGATCATTGCCTGTTTGGATTCAAACTGTTTCAATATCAGCTGCTGTATTTGTTTTTTTCATAGATGCTGCTCTTCTTTGGATGAGTTATTATGGAAAATGTATCCTTTCTTATTAGATCTGAATGCGGTGCTGTGGCTCTGCCAGCCTGGGCACCGCTCGCTCACACAGCGGCACCTCCCCACCCGCTCCCTGCGCAGGGGCGTCCGGCCCGGCCGCGTTCACCGTGCCCAAGGCCAAGCACTATCAGTCTCACCTTGAACTACTGGCCAAATCTTAATGGAGAAACAGCATTATTAGGGTTGATCTCTTGCCTAACCCCTTGTGATTGTGCAACACACCTGCAGGACACAGCCACATGAGAAAATGAGGGCTAGAGGAGTGCCTGCGACCTGGTTAAGCACATTTATCCTGAACCATGACTTAACAGCTACTGGCTAAGGTCTTTCTGCAAAGACTTCCAACCTTGTCTCTCTTCTGTAGAGCTCCCACCTCTTTCTGACCATGACTCTTCCCTAAAATGCCCATAACTCCGTGGCACATCCCACTGCGATGGTCCCTCAAAGCGCTGCCTGACTGCGCGTATGGGAAGTTGAGCTGTCCCGGCTGCCAGAGAGCCCCAGCTGGGAGCAGCTTCAAATCCAGGCCGTTACTGGTTCAATAATTGCCACCCTAAGAGAGCCCCGGGGCAGGACTTTCAGATTTGGCGGACACCTGGGTTCCAATTTGGCCTTTTCTGTGGTTAATCATAGAATCACAGAATGGTTAAGGTTGGAAGGGACCCCTAGAGAGATCACACCTGCTACATTCAAGGGGCCTCCCTAGGTCCTCTAGGTTACAGCACATTTTTTTAAAAAAGAGAAGGCCTTCAGTGAAGTTTGGCCCTTTCTGCACAGGCTCTCTTAATCCCACTCCAGCCTGGTCCATGGGGACCTGGGCTCGGGACGGGTCGCTTAGAGCCTGCTGGAGAGCTGAGGGCTTGGTGGTGGTTCCTGCCACTGTGATTTGTCTGATCCCATGGCTGCAGCTCTGTCCCTGATCATGGTTCTCATCACGTCATTCCCTCGGGTGAAGAGCACGTTGCCTCAGTTTTGTGCTGGGCCTCCCACTTACCTCCACCCCTACAAAAAGAGGGTGTCCATGGGAGCAGGGGTGGGAATGTTTGCTCGTGGCAGTGAAGCACTGCTGCTCTCCATGGGGCTGAGCTCAGGAAGGCTCCTGCTGCAGCGTGGTGCCCCTGACCGGAGGACAGAGAGGTGCTGGACAGAGAGGTGCTGGCACCAGCCTCTGTCATTTCTATGACCTACAAGGACAATTTCTTTTCTTATCTTCACCCCTCATACTCATTTTTACCCTTCCGTATCATCCGCCTGGCTTCTGCTCTCAATCCCGATTCTTCCCGCGCTAGCGTGTGCCGAGATGCACGCCTGGCGTAGGAGGGCTGGCACCCAGGCAGATGTAAGGACACACGTAGGTGTCTGCAGCTTAACCCCAGCCCTTAGCGGCCGCTGCTGTGCGGGCACCAGGAGCCTCTGAGAAGCCCATTAGCGGAGCTCGTCGTTACCTGAGGGCCACCCTGCCTTAGCTGGCGGCAGTTTGGGCCTGTGGCAGATTCCCTTGAGTGCACAAATCCCAGATAAGCACGGATTTTCACCGCGGAGAGGAAGTGAGCTTCGCTTATTTAGTTAAGGCATGTTGTCTGCAAGGCGGGAGTGCTAAAAATCCCGCTGCAGTAAATCACCTACCCTGTGCTCTTCGACAGCCCTTAGGACACTTCCAGTACTCGGTCCATTTGCTCTTCTGTATTATTTGTTTGTGACGCTGCATTCTGCCCTCCTGCCATTACGAATCCTGCCAGCACAGTCAATGTTATTTCTGGTTTCTGCTTTGACTTGAGGCGAGCTGCAGCCCTCTCTAACTCCCTTAACTCTGCAAATAAGGCTTCATGCCAAGGAGATGTCCATGGATATGTCCCAACAAGAAGTTTCCTCTCTTTACTTCAGTGCATTTTACCCACCCACCTGCAAGCAGTGCTGAAATTATTGCTCAGTCAGATTGCAGTCCAGCCACCTGCCAAGAGGGAAGATGTGCAAAACTGGGTACAGATGTGGGCTAAACTCCTGAAGTTTACTTTAAGGAGAGCAAATATATTAAACAGTCCATTTCTGGGCAGGACGACCTGATCATCATGCAACACTCACAAGGCGCAGATCAGTAAAACCAGGTAAGAATCAGAAGGAAACACAGCCTAAAAATTGCTGGCAAGTCTTGTCCAGAAGGTGGATAGGGGAAGGGCAGCTGCTGACAAGCAGTATGTCCTGGGATCAGGATGCACACAGCAGGAATGCTCCAGTCCCCATCACCACCCATGGGGTGAGGGACCCTGCTGTGTCCCAGCACGGAGCGGAGCCGGGGCTCTGCAGGGCCCTCCAGGCATGACATGGACTGGGACGGGCTGGGAAGGCAGCGAGGGCGGTGAGAGATTGCATGTGCCGAATTAGTGCTTTTAATTATTATTATTTTTATACAAGCACGCCTTTTCTGATAAGGAGGAAGCAACTCGAGTGAGAGGGTGGATGGGATCCCAAGGCTGCCCACAGGCTGAGGCGCTGTGCAGAGCACGGGGCAAGCTGGGCTAGGGATGTTCACACATCTGCAGGGGAATCTCCTCGGGCTTCCCAGGAGAGGGAGGAGAGCAGAGATTGGTGGGTTGCTAAAGCAAGAGAGACACTTACAGCCACTGAGACCACTGGACTCAGGCTACAAAATGCTGCAGCTTTCTGAACTAAATGACAAGCGGTAATTTGTGAGTGCGACTGACAGGCTTTGCTTTCCCGGTTCCTGCTCCTTTCACGTGTGCAAGGACTGATGTAATAAATGGACAGACTGCGCGGTGGAAACGCGCCGGCAGAGCCGAGCACATCAGGCTGAGTGAGGCTCCCGTGGGCTGCGATTCCACCATTTTCCCCAGTTGAGAAATACCACGGACTAGTCATAGCAGGACTTCTTGTTTAGGCTTCTGCAGCGCACATTCCCGGTGCTGCCAATTCCTGCAATATTTATCTTGAAGCCTCAGCTGCCGGATCCATATAGCAAGGTCCAAATCCTTGCTCTCCTTTGCTCACACCTCCTCCTCCTCCTCCAAAGTTTCTATTCCTCACGGTGATGGAGAAAAGTCCAAAAAAACAAACTGTGGGGAGAAAGCCAGCCGAGGATCCCAAACTGCTTCGTCTCGTTCCTAGCCTCCCCCCTTCCTGTTTATCCAACACCCGACACGGCCTTCCCGGCCGGCCCGGCAGGGTGGGAAGGAGCAAGGACGCGGGACGCGGCGGCGGCGCGGGGAACCCCGCGATGCCGCCCGCAGCCGGGGCCGCTCCGCAGGCAGCCCGCGCTCGGGCGGCGCTGCGCGTGTTTTCCACCGGCGGGGATTAGCCCGGGCGGCCCGGGGCGGGCAGAGGAGGAGGAGGAGGAGGGAGGGGGGGGAAAGTTGCTTGAATTTGCGAGGGGAGCGAGCGCGCCGCCTCCTTCCACTGGCTGGGGCAGCTGCCAATCTGTGTTGTAATCCTGCAGGAATCTCCGCCGGCTTTAACTGCGAGCCGCACTCGGCGCGCACGGACGGCGGGGCCGGCACCGCGCAGCAGCAGCCGCCGCAGCAGCAGCAGGAGCCCCGGCCGGCGACAGCAGCGCGGAGCGGCGCAGGGAGAGGGACAGGGACAAGGACAAGGAGCCGGAGCGGGCGCCCACCTGGGCGCTGCCGGGCGCGCCGCTCTCGCCTTTGTGCTCGGCCCCGCGGCCGCCCCCGCGGAAGGATGCGGGGCGTGTGGCTGGCGCTCACCTTCAGCGTCGTGGCCTGCGCCGCCGCGCAGCCGGTGAGTGCGCGCGGGGGCAGCCGTTGCGCGCGGGGGCGCCCGGGAGCGCCGCGGAGC